>OMPB01072682.1:0-14907 GCA_900312615.1 Stylephorus chordatus | reverse complement strand
AATTATTAATTATTAATTAATTATTATTGTATATATGTCCACAAACCATATCAATTACCATAGCTTACTATTACAATGAAATGAGCAGCTATACAAAAACGTTTGGCTAACAATGCATTTATTAGTTGCTATAATTGATTGATGGCTAATTGGGTGAATGGTTAATTGATGGATAGATAATGGATTAACTAGTCCATGCAAACGTGAGAGTGACATTTTTGACACCCTCTTTGTCAGACACGTTCACAAATCAAATCAGTCAAGGGTTATGTATGTGTGGATTACATCTCCTCTTTTTTGGAATGTGTTTTTATTATTGACAAACTTCCTCCATAGTGTTTTTATGTTTCTAAAAACTTTAATGTTGTCAAGGGGAGGCTATGGCTCAGGAGGTAGAGTTAGGATTGTGTTACAATGTACTCTAGTATATATATGTTTGAAGGCTACCTTGCATCGACAAGTGCTCAGCAGCTTGTCTGTTAGTATTGTTTGAGACTAGCTCTATTGAAATCTTGCTACGCCAAACAGGGAGATATTGCTGTTCATTTCTGACAAATGTACTTCTTGTAAGTCGCTTTGGAAGCATCTGCTAAATGCCCTAAATGTAAATGTAAATGCTTCTAGTACACCTGAACGATTGAACAGCCAGTACAATTTTTTTTCTCTACCTGCATTGTGGTTTCTTTGAACAGGAATGGTAATACACAAAAAAAAAACAAAAAAAAAACGATCATGTCCAAGAAACACTACGTTGTGTGCTCGGGCACCGGTGCTCTGACCTGTGTGCGTCCGCTTGTGACGCTGGAGTTCGTCGGAGCGGGTGAAGCGCTTGCCACAGAAAGACCAGCCGCAGATAAATGGCCGCTCGCCAGTGTGCCAACGGAGATGGGCTCTGAGGTGGGACGTCTTGCCGTAAATCTTGCCACAGCCCGGGATGTGGCAGATGTGCTGTTTCTTTTTAGTGGGGTCATTGCTGTGGAGTTGGAACACAAACGGTTTTGATTGAGGACCACAACACATCAGAAAGAGAACAGGCCGTTACCACTTTTGCTTCATCCGTAACATTTCTTGTCCTCTCATAAACTGTATCATAGTATTTTCATATTAGAGCTGACAAATAACCAGGTGAGTCTGGGACTAGTCTCTAAGCAAAAGACTGAGGATACTGAAGGTTTATCAAAATGATGGGGACATTTGTATTGCGCATAAATTACTAAAGAAATTGATCACATTACAGTTAAGACTTTATGATTGACATGAAGTTTAATCACCCTACATTTAAGTAGCAAGTGCCAATATTGTGACATAAAGTCAAAGCGAGTGTACTTCTGCAATACCCGTCCGTGGGAGTCATGATACATACCGGCCCTCTCCGTCTTTGCAAAACGGGCAGGTGCACGCCTCTCTGCGGTTGCGTCTTCCTTGAGGCTGTGGGCTGATGTCTTCCCCGTCCATGGCAGTGCTGTCATCTAAACTCTCTCCACCCGTCTGCAGACCCTGCTCTCCTGTATTGATGGAGGAAAGAGAAGCCAGACAGTTATTACTAGACAATAACAATATCAAGTCTCCTGTAACAAATACAGTAATCAAGGAAGGAGGGTTTTTTTTTGGTACTCAAAAAGTATTTAATAGTCTTAATATTCTGTGGCCATTACTGGTAAACGAGATTAAGGTCTGTTGCCTGGCAACTGTTGAATGTTTGTACATTGTAAAAAAAAAATAAAAAAAAGGAAATTGCCAATGTCACACACATGACACCATGCAGACCAAAGAACAAATCATGTGTAGTCATGCTGAGGTCATATGATCAGAGCTGAATAAAATAAGCATCACTAATGCATTAGAAATTGTGCCCATAGCAATAAGTACTTATCAGAAATGGCCTAATGGGAGGAGCCATGGCTGTATGAATCAATGATAGAGCTGGAGGAGAACTGATAAAGTCTATGTAGGGTGGGGTGTGAAAAAGTTACACCCCTTAGGATAGTGAATTAGCTTAGCTCAAATGTGCAACTGAAACAAATAACCAAAACCCACTACCGTATTTCGACCATCACGCTCAGAACAAAGAGGCAAATATTAGGCTTTTGTCAACAGTTGTGCTGTTGACACAATGTAAGATAACTAAAATGGCCACTCATATGGATTGGAGGCAGGGTCCAAAATTAACTTTTTGGGTTACCTGCTGGTAGACGAAAACATTTACCAGCCAAAAATAATGAATTGCTTTTTTTTTTTTTTTTTTTGCAATTTGCTATTATTACTATTTAGCATGGCATGGCAATTCTCAATCAATATTATAGTAGTGTGCAGTAATAATAGTAGTAACATTAACTGTAAGCAGAAATATTAATTCAACGGTTTCAACACTAAAGTGTAACACATTTGAATTAATAAATGTGCCTTTAATTCATTTATTAATTTATTATTTATTAAAAATATAACAATTATAGAGAAATTAGCAGTGGTCTCTTAGTCCTGGATTTGCCAGTTTTATTTCTCTTTTCTAGGAGCTCCACTCCCACAATAAATCACTCCACATAGCTGGGTTTGTTTCACCTGCCGAGATGACAACAAGTACCTCACATACTGTACAATTACGTACTACGCACCACACACAGCAGATCTAGCAGACTGAATGGCAGCAAACCAGCAGCTTTCCCCAACGCGTATAGGAAAACTTCCTTTTTCTACTGGCCAGTGTCTCCATAATTTACTCGCCAAAGACTAAATTTACCCGCATTTGGCAACTGGTTGGAGGAGAAATATTTTCGGTTATTTGCCAACATTGCATGCAGCACGATCTGAATCTGCCGTGGGGGCCGGGCAGAGTTACACACTGACCTGCAGCGTTGGTGATGGTGATGGGGAGTCCTTGCAACTGATGCATCTGCAGTCCTGAGCCACCGAGCGTGTTAAGGTTGATGGTCTGCAGGCCGGGGATCTGCACCGTGTTGACCGCCACCCCTCCGGCAGCTCCCTGGGCTTGGCCCAACTGGGGTAGAGACTGAACCGGGGCCAACGTGATCTGAGCCCCTGCCGGGCTCTGGAGCTGGATGGTCTGCCAGCTGACCTGGCCGTTGGGACCCACAGTGCGCAAGAGGATAGGGCCCGTATTCGGCATGATCTGGAGGTTCTGAAGTCCCTCCTGGGAAAGCGTGGGCGTGGCAAAGACCTGGCCACCAGCAGTGTTGGCCTGGATGGTCTGGAGGGAAGTCCCACCTTGAATGAGCTGCTGGGGTTGGATGAGGATCTGTTGCGGCTGCTGGCCATCTCTGTTTTCTGACTGTACAGGAATACCCATAGCAGACGCTGTATTGTGCTGAAATGTCCCCGTCACCACTCCGTTGCCGTTTTGTACCTGGGCCATCCCATAAGAGGAGGAGGTTTGGGTCGTCACAGTGGTTGTACCTGTGAGGTAGCCTGTGCCACTATTGGAGGACACAGGTTGCTGCTGTTGGTGTTGCTGCAGAAGCTGGTTTATACTCGTGTCACCACCACTACCGTCACCACCAGCTCCGGTGCTGACAGGCAACAGAGTGATATTTCCATTGAGGGACATGGGCATGTTAGTCAGGAACTGGGGCTGGTTTTGCAATATGCCACCGCCTAAACCCAGATTCTGAATGGGAATGGCCCCCTGGATGAGACTTGGCATAGTTAGGATGTTTCCTGTTCCGCCGGCTCTGTTGGTGGTCGCTATAATCTGCTGGCCATTAGGAGATGACACCAACTGAAACTGCTGTGCGGGGTCCTGCTGAGCCTGGGTGAACTGCAACTGCTGGCCATCCACCGTCTGAAACTGGGGGATCACCTGATACTGAATGTTGGGCATCACACTTGACAAGGTGGTGAGCACCTGCTGGCCCTGCAGCCCTGGCGTCTGGGCTACAACATACTGCTGCTGCCCCTGAGTTCCCACCACGGACGACGACAGCACCTGCCTGCCACTGTGCTTGAGTGAGTTCACTCCAGCCATAGTGGCTGAGGAATCAGTGGAAACAGTGGTACCGCCTGATGACGCCTGGACGCTGACGGGGATAACCTGCCAGCCGTTTGAGGTCATGATCCCGTGGCTCAGGTCCAGCTGTTGCTGGTTGGATTGATGGTCTGAGGGAGAGTCACCCTCCCCTGGGGTGTCCATCCTACTGCAGGTGGCAGCCAATAGAGCAAGAGGAGATGGCTGCTGGGAGTCCTTGAAGAAACGGCCGGGGAAAAAAACAACATGGAATAAAACAAAAAATGTCTTCATCTATAAGTGATGCTAATTTTGTCCAAATAACTTGAATGCCTTTGACATCCTGGCTGAAACGCAGGGTAAATTGTTCTTCTTGAAGTTTATATGGGTGTTGTTTTTGAAGAAAAACCAATATGGAAGTACAATTCAATTATGTAATCCATCTTAAGGATTTAGATGGGACATCCATCTAATCTCAAAGTAATGTGAATAAACATTAATAAAATGACTTACATTACATACTTTTAAATGGATGATATAAAACTACCCAATATACTTTTAGATTAGAGTAGAGTAAAGTAAAGTAAGATTATTCGAATCCTGTCTCTTCCCGCAACTACACAGGGTGTGGGACAGCATGAGATGTTATGGGGAGGGTGAGTGGGTGCGTGTGTGGCAGCAGAGTGGGAGAATGGGTGGGACCACATTTTTTCGAGAGCAGCAGCGGGCTTTGCATCCCCTCCCCCATCACACCCATCTCCCTCCCACACTTTATTTTGCCCTATAAACTGACTCACTCCTCTCTGGCCACCCCCTCCAAGGACAGCCAAATGGGCTGAGCAAAATTCACATGAAGAGCGGGGCTTACACGGGAACACCCCGTGTGGGCGAATTTACCTGCCTATTCCCCACCCCAGTGACATGTGCTCCGGAGAAAATCAACAACATGCACACAAAAATGTTCTACAAAGCTTATAATTCGAATATGACAAATGTTTAAAACCATATTTTTTAACTAATTAACCAGAAATGGTCAATGGTAGAAGAGCGAATAGGTCACACTGACCAAATATTTCTAAATATTCGCGATAAGTTCCGCAGTCATTTTACTTACTTGTGAATTTGTGTTTCGCTTTTGATTGAAGTCTCCACTATTCTCCATAGCGGCCATTTCATCTTGCTGTTGGTCTACGGAAGAAGAGTATGAGATCACTGGTCTCACGGAGTTATACATGAGCAATGCTGTTGCGCTACGTTTTTTAATTTTACAATGTTGTCAAAAATACATCGTAATGGGCAAAGGGTAAACAAACATTACAAACTACAGCAATAAGTCAACTACGTGTCTTGGGGCCAAAAGTGTCCCAGACGCTAGATAGCGGTTGAGCTAATCTAATATTAAAATGCATTGCCCGAAACAGTTGAAATGGAGCTATCACAGCTATTGCTAACTAAGCCAGGTGTGTCAATTCAATGATAGCGAAGAATCCCCATTAACCATTTGAAAGTTGTTACCTCCAACAGTTTGCAACTAGCTAGCTGGCTAAAAACTGTTAGCCAACTGTCGAAAACTAAGTAGGTTACTACTTATAAACTAGTTTAAATGGTAGCTGGAAAACTTACAATATCATATTTAATAAGACTCTGACACATTCGGACGAAATACGTATGTATTAATTGTAATCCTTCGTTAATTGCTTCTCTTTCTGCTTCTGACTGCTGATTAAAAAGTTTACTTACTGTTCATATTTTCAAGACGGGAGGAGTTTCTCGAGCTCCTTTTTAGGTTGACAACTTTTCACAACTTCACACAAACATGATAGGTTTCATGGTAAACGATAAAGACGGGTGCGCTCGTTTTGCTGTTACTATGGTCCGTCTAAAGCTAAAGACAGAAATAACTCACCAAAGTGCAAGTTTTGTGCAACAATGTTGGGACACTTTTTGTGCATGCCATATAATTAAACATACAAATCACAACTCAAAGCTCAGGCTATTTTAAATTCGTAAACAAAGCAATTATTATTAAAAAATAAATTGCGTAAAATAAATAATTGCGTAAAATAAATATGTATAATGTATAACACAATATCAATACATATGATCTGGTACTCAGATTATTTCACACCCACACACAATGTGGAGATAAAAACGAATAAGTAACACAAATACACTTCTATTACAAAAAATACTGTAGTTCAAATACATTTGAACTGTAGAACATGTTTACTCAAGTTGCATATTTATTGCCGCCCCTGAAACAATTTAGCGTTTAACTACTTGTGTAAATGCGACATACACTATTTAAAAGAAACGCACACGTTGAAATGCTATTTGTGATGGACTGTTACTCCAATCCAATGAGAATTGTTATTGTCGTGGATGCCTGGAGTTAACCAATGGAATTCAAACACGGGCGGAGAATTAGGTGGGACCTACATAAAGGTAGGTTGTTCCACATTCTGTCTGATTGACGTTGACAAGAATACTTGTTTTCCTACTCGATTGCGCCATAAGTAATTTCATCGTATTAAAAGCGTGTTCAATTGTCTAGTTTTTCATTCTACTTGTATCCCGATATTATCAGACAGAAGGCAACGTAGCGCATAGAAATTCAGGGGCGGGAAGAAAAGCAAAGCGCAGTCCAAGCATTGCCCTCGCTTTTAGTGGGTTGGAAAAAGGGCGAGGGGGAGGAATCGGGGTGGAGATGAAGACACTGGCTTTAACCATTATGGCTATCTACGCTGGGAGGAGAATTTTGTTCAAGGGTGGGAGGATTTTATTATAAGATATGTAGTGGGCTGTCTGTGTCTCAGCACATGTGTAGATGTAAACAGGAGGTTGCACTTGACTTGACAGGGAGTACTAAACCTGCAAAGTAAATTCAAATGAAATGCCGCTAACCAATCAATTATCAGCGAAAGTAATCTATCAACACTAATATCTGAACTTTTTTTTCCAAACCAATTTGCAAACTGATCAATTATGCACTGATTATGCACGGATGTAGACGTGTTCGCCACCGGGTGCCTAGCTCTGATGCCGCCTCATATTTACATTCCATAACTGTCAATAAACGTGATATCATCTAATCAATAATTGTGCAGTGGAATATACATTATAGCTGTTATTTTAAAAAGTCACAGGGAAAGACGTCTTCTGCATATAATCTAAATCTGATTGTTTGAAAAGTAACATAGTTGTACCAAAATGTAAATTAAATGCTACCTACTGTAAGTTACTCAATGAAGGTGGTAATGCATGGCATACACGACCTGTCAAATAGGCATATGGTAATGTGTTTCTGACCTCGTACATTTTTCTTCTGAACTATGGTGAAATAATGGAATGAGGATGTTCATTCCACTTGTTTGCTTAATATGTGCCAATGGTTTTGCAGCTAGTGGTAGAAAAGGTGACTTCTCTTCTTCTATGCCAGAGTTGCGTCAATTCTTCAGAGATATGATATCATCGGAGGACTGAAAGCCATTTTAGCGCGGTTAGATTATTCTAGTTGAGAACAGGAAATGAGTACTGGAGCATTTAGCTAAGAGCTGGAAGCATTTGTTTTTGGTTCAGCTAGTGCTACTCTCATTTTCTTTATAGGGATGGTAATGTGCAGACAATTTCAGCATCAACAAAAGGTAATAGGTGTATTGAAATTACCGGTTTGTATCAGAGAAATATATCTTAAAAAACGATACAACTAAATACTATTATAGTTACTACGTTTTGTTTGTTGTGTTCTTACAGATTTCCCAGCGTTTCGTGTTTACACGACATAAATAGTTGTGGTCCTAATTTGTGATCCAAATGATGGATGTATCTGTTAAATATTACTTTAGTTCAGTTTGTACATACTAGTGATAAGATAATTAAGTGTTCCTTCTCTCCAGTCGACTTCTTCATATACTTGTTGTTGTTGTTGTTATTTTATTATCATTATTATTTTGTTATCTGTGAAAAAGGGGATGGATAGCCCCTCTTCTACAGTCAGGCGACAAGCCTGGATCCAAAGCAGCAGACAGTGTCACACCCACGAAGACCCGGACCTACTAAGACCACCGCCTGACCTGTCTTCCACATCATACCCGTCCACAACAATGTCACACGATGACGTCTTCTCAAATGGTCAGTCCAAGTTTAACTCAAGCATTTGTAAAGACTGAATTAGCTGTGGCATTCGCACTCTCTGCTTTTGGTGAGAGACGTTATGTGCTTTATTAAACCCGTACAACGAGGAAAAAATATCGACAGACTGTAAATTCACTCAAAAAGAATGCGCTTCTGCTGCCTTAAATTCTTCTTATTTTTCTTCACAAAAGTCAGATGATTTAACAATTTCAGTATAGTTCTATAGTTTCATAACAGTAAAATGTGAAAGGGTATCCAGAATGTGGTAGTCATCTCTTCTAAAAATTAAAAATAAAAACATTATAGTATAGTTAGGGTTATAGTAATCATATTTTCACAGGATGCAGTGATGGAAAGATTGAGAACTGGCTTCTTGGTTCTGGGTAAGTGTTTGATGTTGTTGGTATTGGTTTAAGAACCACTCATACAGGAAATAAAGGTGTTAGTGGAAAGTAACATACAATTTCGTTGTTCTTTGAACTTGTTTAATGTAACAATGACAATAAAGAAAGTTTAAGTCTAAGTCTAACTAGAGTCTAGACCGGAAAAGACTTCATGGTCAATGTTTTCCAGGAAGTGTTATCTGTGAGATAACCATAGAAATCTTCTCTGATCTATCTTTGGAGAGTTTTCTTCAAAGTAAACTACCGTATCTATTTCCAAGTAATCTTCAAACTACTACTGGATTTTTTTTTTTTAGAGCAAAGTCAGAATGTAGAGCTAATATACATATTGGTAAAGGTATTATTTATTAAGATATTGAATGGTAATTACAAGACAAAAGAGTTGCTCAGATATTTTTATGATTCATTCTCAGTAAGCTTACCAAGGTTGGTGAATATAGTAGAACCTATTGAATATATATATTAACGTTTTGTATTATTTTTTTTTACTGGCAGAGAAACACAATTCCATACTTAATATTAAAGGTTAAAGGATAGCCATTCATGTATTTGAAAACTGACTTTTTGTTGCGTTGAATGTTCATCCATTACAAGGTTATTATGTTATTATGTCTTATTAAAACATGAACGCCTCATTTACTTTCTCCAGAGCATAAATGGGAGAACAGCTTTGAGGATGACTTAAGTCTTGGGGCTGATGGTGAGTAAACACACTTTTCATATCACTCACACTTTTCACTCACTCACTCACTCACTCACTCACTCACTCACTCACTCACTCACTCACTCACTCACTCACTCACTCACTCACCCTGGTACACAACTGGTAGCAGTTGTTCTCAGAACAACAAGTAGCAAACTTTTCATCACTATAGCAACTCAGACTACTACTAACTTAACTGCCCTGCTGTCATTTGCATTGGAGTTCAGCATCCCATATATAGGCCTATATTCTTGCAGTTAATTTGGTGAAAGAACGGATTTATAAACAGGAAGTTGCTTGTGGTTATGCGTCATGGGGAATTTATTTTATCCTTTCATGTTCTTTAATTAGTTCAGAGATAGCATCAATGATTGGCCACGTTTTAACGCAGTAAAAGATCACTACAGGAAGTGTAGCTAAATTCTTCTTTTATTACAATAAAACTCTTTTCCTGGCAGTGTTAATTAGTACCATATTCAAGAAAGACAAGGTTAGATATAACCTTAATAAAGAATTGTCATCTAATCCATACTATATTTCACTTTTATTCCTGAGACAGACAACTACAAAATGCATGCAAACTGTATTAACTAAATCCATGTATGTGTAGATTGATCTGTTGTTCTGTTGTTGTTCTATGTTCTAGCCTCTGAAATAAATCTCAGAGAAATTCAATCAGACAGGGGGTGAGTTGCAACCATTTTTCATTTTCATTTACAATAAAGCATCGCTAGCAAATCCAAAGGTTTGAGAGTTCCAAGTTTAGAAAGTAAAAATCAAGACGATGTTCCAACCGTGCAACCTTGTTGGCTGTTTTCCCTTGGTGTTAGTACTTCCAGGCTGTTGTAGTTATCAAATCCAGATTTTTAACTTAACCTACGGGGGAGGAGTTTTACTTTTTGAACATGGAAGCTGCACCTCTATAGAAACATTGGCTGTCATTTAGTAGCATAGACATTGATTCTATTAAGACAACAGACCAACGTTTATAAGAATAGACTAAAGACGATGAAATTCTGAGCGAAATTCCCCTTCCTTATTGGATTGTATCAAACATGTTAAGTCCTAACAGTTGTTTTTCTTCTCACTGGGGGCACATCCCGGCAAATCACATAACTTCAGGCTCAGCACAAGGTTCGTGTCATGTCTCACTCTGAACAGATTATTGACAATACCTTTGTCCCCATGTTGTACTTATAGCGATGACTTAATAGTGTACGTTACTCCAGTCTGTTCAGACTTTAAAGACTTCTGACATAAGCTTTGGATTCCAACTATGCGTGACTAACGAAAAGGGCATTTTTAATGATCATTTCATGATCCATTTATCTGCACCTTATGTTTCGTGTGCAGTATGCATCATCAGCTCTAAAACAAAGTTGGCTTTGTCTGCGTTACAGCACATCGTGTCGGAAACCGCTTCCCCTGAACATTGGACACAGCATGGTGTCTTGCCACGCGTCTTCGACTATTAAAACTGGTTCAAGGTGAGGCCTTAAGAGGATGGTGGTGCGGGGCTCATGTACCGTTTAAACGTGTCCACCGGTAGGGCTCACTGTACACCGAACCAATAGAAAACACACGCAAAACGCTAATACTCTATGGTTTATTCTAACACCAGCATGTCGGAGGTGCTGCAGTCCTGCTCGGAGGATGCGGAGGAGACGCTGTACCAGCTGGGCTTTGGCTGCGATGAGCTGGGGGTTCCCGCTCGCATCCCCGTCCGATTCCTCACCTTCCCGTCCCAGCTTCGGGGTATCAACTTCCGCCTCTTTCTGCAGTCCCAGCTACAGAGGGTGCGGGAGGAGGACCCAGGCCTCTCTCTTGCCAGTAAGATCCCGAAAAGGTGCCATGGTGCCGTGCTGCTAATACTGTGCATAGGAAGAAACACAGTGCCGTATTGTACTGTATGACATTCCCTTAAACAATATTTCATAAGCTTTAAACCCGGCAACCCCAGGATTTAAAGTTGAATGTAGTTATAGTAACTTTATAGAGACCTTTCTATTCACCCAAGCTTGTAACTGCTAAGACAGCAGAAGACTGCATCATTACATCAGATGATAAGATGATTATCATGTAGGATGCTGATGTATTGATTATTATTTTATTTTTATAGGGTTGTTTTTTATTTTATATGTTTATAGGTGTTATAGTATATAGTATTATATTTTTATTTTATTTGACGTCACTCCATTTCATATGTATATCATTTCTTTCATATGTTTCCTTTAATTTATATTAAAGTATTATTAGTGTTCTAACTGTGAATAGTGCCCTTAATGCTGGGCTGTCCTGGTTCTCTTGTCAAATACATTTCATTGTACCATTGACCCTGTGTTAACCTACAGATGACAAATAAACTTGAACTTGTCAACTTGTTTCAATGCCACTTGCTAGTAATCCAATCACTCTTTTGCCGTTTATCTTTTCTACAGGCCGTTTCAGACAAGTGGAGGTTCTTACAGCCATGGCCAATGCGTTCTACTCGCTCTATTCCCACGTGTCCCGCACAGCTCTGCACAAACTGAGCCCACCTGACCCCATCCCCTCCCCGTCCCCCATGGAGAAGTTGGAGCGCTTCCGGAGCAGCGTTCGCAGCGAGCCTCGTTCTCCGGTGGAGAGACTGAAGGACACGGTTTCCAAAATGTGCCTGTACACTGGCGCACAACGGGAGTCTGACAACTCCCCACTGCCGTCGCCCAGCAAGCGGCCGAGTCTCCCGGACGTTGACATCGTCTGGGAGAAGGCCAAAGTCAAATCTCCCAGGGAACTGTATTTATTAGACTCCAACCTGACCGAGGAGACTCTGTATTTGAGGCGGACCGAACACAGGCCGCAGACCCCCGTGGACGGGACCACCAAACAGTATGCCGATATAACGCTTCATAAGGAAGTGGAGAATAGCAAGCGATCAGATACGGTGGAGTCTGATTGGAACAAAGTGACGTCATCAGACCTTGAACATGGCACATCGTCCCCATCAAGGAAAGCTTGGTTAGAAACAAGTCACATTTCTAGTGAGCTGGCTCTTAACCGTGGCTTGACTCAAAATTTGGCTTGTGATGCGGCAACAATTTCGAGGCCAGCCGACTCCATCGGCGTAGCGGAGGCCAGCGATGAAATCCACCCGGAGACAGTCGGGAATGCACACCGTGCGCCGTTATGCCGTTTACACACAGACAATGTCGACACAGACCATTTAGCCCACCGCAGCTCAGAGAGGAATAGTCCCGTGAGATCATGGTTTGGATTAAACGGACCCCATAAGACCAGTGAACCTCTGTCGAAAAAGGTTAGCGGGATCTCCGACGACGAGGACGAGGTCTCTGCGGATTCCCGTTTAGAAAAAGCTGGACAAGCAGGCCCGTTAAAGTTTCCCCCACTCCACCACAGCGCTCACTCCCCATGCTGCATTACCGTGTCAGGGTGGGAAGGGGATGATGTCACTGCTCTAGATACACAAGGGCCCATTTACAGGTTAAGCAGCCCATCAGAAATAAGCGGTGAGGAGGCACCCAGCCCAGTGAATAAGCAGTACCTCAGTCCATTGAAACATCGAAACCTGACGCACATCTCCAGTAAACACAGACAGGCCAACTCCTTTGAAATGGAGGAGGTATGTTCAAGGGTAACAATGGTGCTCCACTGGAAGTTTATGCTCCTTGCTGTAAAAAAATATAATTGGATTAGCCTGACACTGATTTGTATATTTGACTTAATGGAAGTTGTTTTTACCCACTTGTTTTTTTTCTTCTTCTTTATAGGTAAGCAGTGCTGGAGAAGATGATTTTGGGCAGTCAGAAATGACAAAACATCACTACAAAGGTACGGGGATGTCGTGGCATCAACCGTGGTGGAATGAGCTCCCTGCGACTGTCAGAACAGCAGAGTCTCTCCCTAGCTTTAAGAGAAGACTCAAGACTCATCTTTTTAGAGTCCACTTGCTCTCACCCTAAACACCCCCTCCCTCTCATTATATTGTTTAGAATTCTATTTCACCTGAATGATATGTCTTAGCTCTTGTATTTTAGGTCTTAGCACTTGTATAACTTGCTACTTATTCTTATATAGATGTATCAACATGTGTTCACCAGTTTTATCTGATAGTATTGTTGAAAACCTGCTCTTTTTGAAATCCCACTGCTCCTGAAATTTTGTGTTTGCTCATTTCTGACAAATGTACTCCTTGTAAGTCGCTTTGGACAAAAGCGTCTGCTAAATGCCCTAAATGTAAATGTAAATGTAAATGTAAATGTAAAAGCTGGACGAAACATTTGGTATAAGACACTTTTAATCACATAAACTGTGTTATTCATTAGACTAATACACCCTTGTCCAATCTGTTGGTCTCCTTCTGCAGCTAAGTACTACTTCTATGACAACTACTTTGATTTACCCGGCGCTCTTCTCTGCGGACGCGTGGTGGACATGTTACACAAGGTAGATATGACCTACGACCTCTACAGCCGGTTCGGATATGACCTATGACCTCTACAGCCGGTTCAGTGAGCCGCTTGTTTAGTCACATGGAAACAGAACACAGACCGAGCCTTTTGTGTTTGTCGTTGGAACAGCGTGGACACGAGGTGAACTCAGAGTTTTGGAAAGACGTGGTAGCGGCCATCGACCACAACTACAACACGGCCGCTTTTAAAGGTGAGTACGAACAAGATCGAACGCACGGAGACGGGGGGAAAAAAATGCGACGTGCACGTTTTGTTTTATTTCCAACCGGAGCTTTTATTGTTTTTGTTTTTTTTGCTCAATCACTCGTACTTCATACAGCCAATGGGACGTAGCGCACCGGATGCATGTAGAATTCCTCCTCTGCTGTTTCTCTAATCACAGTGCACGAGGATGCATTAGTCTCAACGACAGCGAGATTTCTTTGCACGTAATTTACAGGTGAAACATTTTCGACGACAAGACATTAATAAACAAAAACACATAACATATTTGCTGTAAATGTTACAGGCAGTTGAAGAGCACCACTTAAATTATATATTCCAATGTTATTTTGTGTTTCCTAAACATGCTGCTCTGGGGCATACACTTTTTTTATACAAAGTTTCTTCTAAGAATGTACTCATGCTTTCCTCTGTGGACAGCCTTGGCAAAATTAAAAACCCACGATGAGTTTATTTAAAAGTTAAATTTAGACAAATTACTTATTTTTATTTTTTTTTGCAATATTGACAATTACAACAATTACAATTTCACTGAGTAGTTCCTCACGTTTGTAAGGCTTTTTGAGGTTTCATTGATTCGGGGGGAAATCACGTTGAGGCGATCAAGAACCCCGAGAAGGAGCAGTGGACGTTGTCGGCCGCGAAGACGCCGTTGCTCTCCTCGTCCGGCACCTGGATGAACACTCGGTCGTGGGGCTGGAGCATCAGGACGGTGCTGCCGGACAGCTGATCCAGGAAGCCCTTGTTGTACTCGTCGTAGGAGAACATCACGGGCTCCTCGTTCCTGTAGAGGGCCACCAGGGCGTTGGCCCCGTTGACGTGCATGTGGTAGGAGAAGAAGTAGAGGCCTGGGATCTGGCACGTGAACACCCCGCTCTGAGCGTCGTAGTGGTTCTCCCCGTTGTAAAGGATCTGGTTGAACTGGATGGGGCTCCCCGCCGCGGGGTAGGCTCGGGTCAGGACGGCGCTGAACGCGGACATGGGGGCCTTCATCATCTCGTGGGGCATCAGGACTTC
>OMPB01072634.1:0-11863 GCA_900312615.1 Stylephorus chordatus | reverse complement strand
ACACACACACACACGCACACCTTGTTTGAAAGAGGGCTGGAGTGTGGTGAGCTGCAATCTTTCAACATTGTTTGAAACAATACTTTCACCGTTTGTAAAGGACGTTTAAAATAACATGGCTTCCTTTCAAACATCTTAGAGCTTAGGGTGCATGGGAATAGAAAAACACCAGGCTCAGACTCTCCATCAGTACTTCCCAGGAAAAGTTGGATGCCATTCTAGAATCTTTTCAAACAAATCTCATCCGCATTGGAGAATTGTATTTAACCTCAGATTAAAATGTAAAAAATACAACGGCCAGCTAACAAAACGTCAAAAGAAGATAACTTTTCATACCGCTAGCCTACAAGGATGTGCATTTATCCAGATAGTTACTGTCCATGAATGATTGATTACAGTTTAAAAAAAACTGTTGTTAACATTCAAAAAATGCTTTTAAAAAATAAAGTGGAAAAACTACAAAGATTTTCCCTTTCATGTTCAAAGACGGAAGAAAGGCTCACCCATCATTTGAGGGACTCTTAAACAAAATGCAAAGCATAAAAACACAAGTTTCACACACTTTAATTAATTGTTAATTTTGTTAATTTTAATTGTTTTTTAATTGTGTTTCTTGATGTATTTTACTTAATTTTATTTCTTTGCTAATGTCTTTTATTTTTATTCTTTTATTTCTCTTTTTTAAATAATTTGTTGTAAAGCACTCTGAGCTACAAGTTTGTATGAATGGTGCTATATAAATAAAGTTATTATTATTATTATTATTATTTTAAAAAAAATAAAAATACTTTATTGATAGACGGAGTGCCTTAGTTCCCCTTTTTCCTTGGAAATCCACCTTGCCACCAACCAAGCCTATGGACCCATGCAGCGCTTCCTCTTCTCTATTTTGCACATGTGGATTCTTCATAAGAATCAGTACAACAACTCATAACGACAACCATAGGAACGTGAATCTAATTGTTAAAACAGTGTTGTAGCAACTATGCAGGGAGTGGAATAGAGTAATCAAGATGCTGCCCAGTAATAACATTTGAATGCTAACCTAGCCAACCAACAAATGGAAAGCGATTAGTAAGATGAATATAGAGTACAGAATAGATGTACAGAGTAGAAAACCATTCCGAGTTGCTGCTGACACTTAATGGGGGAGGCCAGGGCACGCATGCAGCCAAAATCAACAACCTGCCTCCCTATTTCAGATGGGGATCCGCGATGGAAAGGTTTAGGACTGACACAGGAATGTGGTCGGTAATAAAAAAATGAACAAACAAGGAGGGACTTAAGGGGAAAAGTTTGAATATCTTTCTATGGCATGCATCCAATGCGTGACCCTTCCTGATTCCTGGTTCTAGTTTGTACTGTGTAAAGCCACCTTTAGATAAGATAACACTCTTATGTTTGACAGTTAAACTCGGCAAGGCTGCGAGCGAAGAAACAAGAGAACATTTCTATCTGGAGTCCGAGGGCGTTGTGGTGATGGATGTCACTTTACACATCCAAAGACAATAGGGGATCTTCTAGGACGGTGCAAATGACCACGTCATACTGTAGTTCAGAGTTTGCACTGCGATGGGACATAAATTCTGTACAGATGACAAGAGATGATGCTATGAGATCTACCGTGCTTAATCGTCCTTTCAACCTTTTTTGTATGCAGTCGCAAGGTCATAAAAACCTCACGTCTGTTAGTTCCAAGTGTGAAGGTGTCTGTGAAGATAAAGTGTTAATGTATCACAAGTACGTGTACATTTATGCAAGTGTAGCCCCAGGGCAATTTAATCTGCCCCTAAATATTATTACATGTGGTTTTCTTGTCTACCACAAGTTTTTCACTTGTTCTGCTCAGAATATATATGTTTTGGTTGGTATTAATATGTTCATTTCAATATAAGTAATTTAAGTAGATTGTTTCCAGTGTACTTGGTGAGCATGTGGTGTGGCTAGAGTACAGCCTATCTTCTTTAGTTTTATTACCGTACATGTAATTGGTTGTTTACGAGTTATGTCACTATTCCTGTATTGTGATTAGCGGTTGGGTGGGAGAATCGGGGAATAAAAGAGCGAGAGATGAGCTTGGAGGGAGCTCGGAGAGGAGCTCTGAGAAAAAAAACGAGCGGGAAAAGATGGAACAAATAACAAGAAATTTTAGGGTGTAGGCTAAATTGTGTTTTGCAAGTTATATCATTGTACAAATAAGACTGGAGACCGGTGAAAAGCCGGAGTAGTTCAGTAAATATCTGTGCAGTAACTGATATTGTGCAAGTAGCCTTTCCAGCTAACTAGCTCAACTAGCTGACCCCGAGGGATGTTATGAAGTAACCAGATAGTGCTCCAGCCAGGTGACCGGGTTAAACTATTTTTGTGTGAACTTTTTATTTTTCTTGATATTACAGTATCATTTTGAGTTAATTTGTGGGGACATGGTTGTTCTGTGATTTATGTTGGGTATAAACATAATGGTGAAGGGAGGATCATGGTTATCACGGTTATCATAATCATAGTTATTCATGATTCACATTAAAAAAACAGGAATAAGGGCTTAACTACATCAAAGCAGGGAATTAAGTTTAGGAACGCAGGACGCTATCTAGAGGAAAGGGCACAGATGCGAAGTTTGATAGATGTTGAAAAGGTCAGGAAGTAGAAAAAAGCGAGACAGAGATGGGATGTAGAGGAAGGTGGCGAGAGAGAGACAAAGAGAAATGAGAAAAAGAGAGAGACAGAGGGAGAAAGAGAGGGAGAGAGAGGGAGAGCGAGGGACTGTATAGATTGTGATCCTCATCTTTTTTTTCTGATGCTCCTGGTGATAATGATTCAGTTTTGGAGTGGCACAGGTTAGCAATGACGTGGGTTTCCATGGCAACAGCATGCGGTGGGCAACAGAAGTTGATCGCGTCAGGCTACAGACCTTCTTACAACCAAGCATACATACACACACACACACACACACGCTCACATTTTTGGTTTTACTTTTACATACACACTAACTACAAAATGCACTACGTGACTACATTATACAGCTGCGCTATGATGAACACCTACAGTATACGTACAATAACCACACCCCAAATATGTCTTGTATCACTGCTCAGAAGCGACGGATATCTTGTCACTTGCCCTCTGTGAAAGATTATCTACCATATTATTTATGCATGTTATTCGAGATCCATATTGCGTCGTTTATCCATGATTGCACTCAGCGCAGTTTATTTCCATGAAGGCCCTGATTTACAAACCTGAAAGTCACCAGAGTAGATCACCTGTTATGCATTAATAGTCTAATAAACACGTTTGCTTTCTTTCCTCTTTGTTTGTGTGCATTGTAATGTTTTACAGGCCAGTTAAATAGCCTTTGGCTCATTATAACAAATTTCCTTTTCTACGAATTTCCTTTTGTGGGTTGTGTATCGTCCAGTGTGTATGTTGAATGGTATTGCAGGGCTGTATTCAGCGTCTACGGTGTCAGCTAAGCGCGGCGGAGGTAGCTCAGCAGAATCGGAGGGGCTTGGCTGGGATTCAAGGACCAGACTTTGTGAAACCACATAGTAAATCAAACTGCAGTCCTTCTAGCCTTCAGCATGCATACTACATAAGACATTAGCGTTATGCAAAATGGAGACACACATGTAAAAGTCTTACAACAAAGCCATACAAAACATTGGCTTACAGATAGAGTCTTGGCACTGTATTTTCTCCCTCGAGCAATGGTGTTTCTCTTTCCCTCTCTCGCTCAAGAAAAACACACACACACACACACACTCACACACACACACACACACACGCACGCACACACACACGCACACACACACACACACATTTAGGGCATTTAGCAGACACTTTTGTCCAAAGCGACTTACAAAAAGTACATTTGTCAGAAGGAAATGAACAACAACAATATCTCCCTGTTTGGCATAGCAAGATTTCAATAGAGCTAGTCTCAAACGATACTAACAGACAGGCTGCTGAGCACTTGTCGATGCAAGGTCGCCTTAAACATATACGTATATATACTAGAGTATGTTGCAACACAATCCTAATTGCTGATATAAGTACATGCAAGAGCCAAGACATATAACATTCAAGTGCAAATCTTTTTCTTTTTTTCACATGGTTGAACTTCGGTAATGGATAAAAATGTGAGATAAAGTTTAAACATTAAAAGCAATTTTGAAGAGGTGGGTTTTGAGTGACGATTTGAAAGTGGGGAGTGAGGCGGAGTCACGGATGTGTACCAAGAGTGGGAATGAGGCATCATACCAGATGAATCACTTGAGCATACCCTTTCACTTTATTGAACTCTACAGCATTTTCTGTTTCGGTAAATGCCGTTATGACCTTCTTCTTTCTTTTTTTTTGGAAGATGGCCATGACATCATGAGAATGAAACTGACTTAGATTATTAGTGCACATTCAAAACTTCACACCATATGTAAAATACCACACGGCACAATATATGACATATTTTCTATTATACACATGGTTATGGTAGACGTTTTCTTGGAATTTGTTGTGTTGTTCTATATGTTCTTATTTCTATGTCACACTTACAGTAATGAACTACAAAATATAGATATTCCTTATGAATCAGGTTTTGATCTCTTTATACAAGGCCTCCTTCTTCTCTTTCTCATCAACCTCAACTCTCTCTCTTCGTGTTCTCAAGGCATCTGCGTTAGACAGTCCCAAAAAGGAAAAAAGAAATCCAAGAAAATGGCGGTGTAAGAATGACCACAAAGATGCTAAAACATCTCTGCAGGTAGGTACAGATGTGTTGATAGTATATATAGTATAGTGTCTTCCTGTGTACTGTTGAGTCCATGACACCAGTGTGGAGTTCATTTGGGGTTTTCTGTTTTGTTTTTTTAAACAAATGCATGTATATACAGTATGTACTGGGTATGTACTGTATGTATTCACATAGCTCTGTGTATCCTGCGGTGCCTAGGTTCCTACCTGTATTTCCTCTGGGTCTGTACGGCTGCACGCCTCTAACCCCAATCTCTCCACCGCCGCCTTGGGCAAGGGCAATGCCTACCCCGAATCTGTGAGCTCTGTCACGGATGTGGCCAAGCTGCAGGAGGACTTCTGCCGTGTGGCTTTCAACTGTGAGTGAAATATTGTGACTCATTTGTCACTTTTAACTAAGCCTTAACAATGGATGTGTATTGTTCGCCATAGAATACAACAGAATACAATAGAATTAGAACAGAACAGACCATAGAATGTTATGTAATGTCTTCTTTTAAGATACTGTACTATTTATTTAGTGATCTTTGAGCGGTCTCTGGGAACTGCTGTCAGCCTGCTACATTTCTGGAGTGTGTCTGACATGTTGTGTACGGTGTTGTTGATAATGAACAGTAGTGACAGTTTTAAAACTGTGGCAACTGTTATTGTTACTTTGTCACAATTTCTCTTCATTAGGATTCAGAGGATTGTGTCATTATGTCCCCCTGCCAGCAGCTCTGCCAGCAGCTAGCTCTAAATGAGATGTTACGTTTGTATTTAACATCTCACTTGCTTAAAAGATATATTCTAATATATGCGGCTCATTGAGTTTCACTGAATTATAACATTTTGAAACACCCCCTATGTGATGTATGGTAGCTAGAACATTACTGATCATTAGTTGGTTGGTTATATTGATTACACTCCTATTTGTTTTTTGAGATGAGTGCCCAAAATGTGCTCAAAATGATATGTATACAGTTACAGTATATATTTATATATATGTATAGTACTACCATCCATATATTCCACATTATTCTTCTTTGCTGCAGTTCATACCACCATGAAGTCAGCACTCAGTTCCCTCACAACAGAGAGAGAGAGATTAAAACACACGAAGGACCATGACGTACGCCCCCCTGCATCTCCACAGATCCTTGGATTGAAGAGTGCACTAGCAACGGTATGTATCCCAACGTGATACACGAGCAAAGAAATACACTTAAGAGACACACACGGACGCCCACAAAGACATACACTCAAAATTGACAGGGTTTTCTAATGTTATGAGCGGGCCTCCATTCTCTGTACCACAGTAGGAAGGTCTCTTGGGTACTTTGTCCTCCCACACCATTTGTCAGGTGTGACACACTGCAGCATTGCGACATACTGCTGACAATCGTCTGAGAGGGATAACTGGCCGCTCGCTGTGTGGGAACTATGATAGGCTTCCACCTGAACTGAACTAAATCCACTGTCAATTTTTTACAATGACAGTTTTATTTTTTACATTGGCGCACGCCTCCCACCCACAGTCTGTTAGCATTTCCTGTCACCATGACAGTTATTGTCATGGTGACTCTTGTTTTCCCAAGGAATACAGCTGGACCTTCTGCTGCGGCACCATGGCAGGGGTGTACCAATAATACACCATTAATACACCAGAGTGCTACTCCCATTTCCCTGGCGATGAGACGGCCACACTTCACACTACACATCATGCACTTAGTGATGGTTTAGTAACCTCCTTTTGACATGTGTGGTTCTCATGTTACTTTGAGGCTTTTCAGCAGTGTGTTGTATCGATGGCACCAAAAACATGATTAATGTTTAAGGCGACAGCACACATTAAGAAACCCATTCAAGGTGAATATGCTACTAAGGACAGGACATTTGCTCAAGTAAAGACTGTAGTTCAGCTCCTTGTGGACTTGTTATCTGCATTGCACTCCTAATGTGTGTAATGAACAATGCTTACTGTACATATTACATGACATATATTTCCAGGCCATAGCCCAGAATTCCGATCTGAGAGAGCGCCTGTGCAGGATACATGCTGAGTCTAACATCATAGAGCCCATTGTCCTAGTAAATTGCACTGCCCCCCTGCAGGTGGGTGTGGGAAATGCATGGTTTGATACCGTCATTGTTGTTAGTGTGCTGTTTTCATGCTCAGCCCCCCCCCCCCACACACACACACGTCTCTGCTGATGAATGAATGAGCAACCCAATCAATCTGATCCATTGATCCACTGTGTTACACTCATCTCTACTTGGTTCATTTTTTTTAATTAGATTTATTTGACATTTATGTTAACTTAATGTTTTTTTTCTGTCCATATTTTACCAAATCCATTTCTTATGTCTTTCCTCCCACATTAAAAGTAGTATTAATGCCTAGGAAACAGGATCGATTATCAAATAGGAGATAGTAGGAGAAATAGGAGACTCAAGTGCCGTTTTGAGACGTGCACCTATAATGAAAACAAGGAAAATGTCAATTTCCTCAGGGAATGTCTTTGCTTGCTTTAATCCGATTTGTTGTCAAGGATGGAAGAACATGTTGTACCCAATTATGTCCCTGGAAATTTGTAAATGCATACAGTTCAAAACTATTGGGTTTACTCTGAGAAATGATTATCCCCTGTAGTAGTAATTGTTTATTTGCAAAGGTGTCAAGGAAAAGACAAATATATTCACATCAATATGTGTATTATATTTTAACATCTCTTGGTAGACATGCAACTGATTCTAAACGACAATTGTAATAAATTGAATGGCTGCAGGTTCAAATATAATATCTATCATAAGCAATTTATATGTATTTTTTATATTGTTAGTTGCGAATGTGAGCTTGTTTAAATAAGCCATAAACCCCTTGTTACTTGCATGTTCCCTTTTGGTCATGGCTGAGAAATTGCATAACACCAAATATTGCCCATGTTCTGACTTGCCGTTACATTATTACTCCGCTTGACGCGTTGCACTCATTCTTCTAGGAAGAGGACTCTACAGATGGACCCCACCCCTTAGTACACCAAGTATCCAATGAAAGCGGAGCTTCAGTAGCAGAGTCACTGTCTGAATTTTTTGATGCACAGGAAGTTCTGCTGTCTGCTAGTTCCTCTGAAAATGAGGTAAGTGTGTTATGTGTTCAACCAGCTTCTGGTATTTGACAAGCTGACAAATTATATTCTGCCCTTGAGAGAAAACAACTCAAATCCCAGAATCAGGATATTAAAACATAGAATTTGCTGGGGAGATGTTTCATCAAGTTCATTAGGTGTGTCACACACTGCGTTCTGCTATCTCCAGTTGCCCCGCATGCAACTCCTTTGTTGAGTTAATGTTCATAGGAACTCTAGCACAAGCCCACTGTTTATTGTGCTCAAATATGGAGTCAAGGTATGAATTTGTCAGCAGTTCCTAAGGTACTACTTATCCCGCTTGGAAATAGATCCTCTCTGTTATGACAGGATGTCACGCATCCATTGCCTTTCCGTGCCGTTGCAAGGTGTATATTACCTTTGAGCTTGAGGGTCGTAATAAGCCTCCATGTTATTTTAGGCATCAGAAGATGACTCTTACATCAGTGACATTAGTGACAACATTTCCTTGGACAACTTCATCAATGAAACAGAAGGTGAGAGACCAAATGCAGGCGCACTACTGGTAGGCAATTGATGACAGTAAACATCTACATTGAATATGAGTTTTGACCTTGTGATTCCTTATTAATTACATAGGACGATACAAAAGTGCAGTATCCAGGATCGCTGCCCTCCTTAGTGTTAGATAGTTGTCTTTTTGCTCATAAATTGACAAAGAAAGTCACTGCGGCAGTTGTTTGTCAATTTGTAGGATCTTTGAGAGGAAAACGTAGGTTGCCATACCTTCACCTGCATTATCCTCCGTGCTAGGCTGTGTGAAAAGCGGCGCGGACCCCCATCGACGCAGGTCCTGCCTCCCGTCATTCAGCACCAACAGCAGCACCATCAGCCTCTGGAACATCCTGAGGAACAACATCGGCAAAGACTTGTCTAAAGTGTCCATGCCCGTGCAGCTCAACGAGCCCCTCAACACCCTGCAGAGACTGTGTGAGGAGCTGGAGTACAGCGAGCTGCTGGACAGGGCCGCCGCCACACAGGACCCGTTCGAGCGCATGGTGAGAGCAACGACTCGAGCACAAGTAGTCAGGTTCTGTAGTCCGTCTCGGACCACAGGCCTCGTTGGCCTTAGACAGCGCCATGTTTATGTCAAATGTGAAATGAGGGTGATGTTGAAGGAGCGTAATAAACAAGGTGCTAATTGATTGCGTGCTCTTCCCACATGGGCGTATCAATCAGCCCGAATAGTCCCATCGATCAATGGCTATATATCACTTTGATTAATTAGAAGAGCCTGTGGCACTTTGTCAATGCCAAGCCTCCTATTTTGTCTGTTTAATTTTCACATTGATTTGATTGCTTGGACATGTGCTTGGGTTGAGTTGGATGAGCTATGGCTAGCGAGAGGTGAAGATATACAGGCAGTGGAAATGCTTGTAAATGGCTGTGTTTGAAAAGGATTGATGGCAGCTGCTTGGTCCTGTGGTCTCCCTCTGGGCTGGCAAACAGAACGCTGGGTGCTCGTTTCCCCGCAGTGCAGCCATCACAGGGGCGTCTGGTGTAAAGCCATGAATGCCCGCTAGTAAATATTTGTGAAGTGCCAGAGCCCGCCTAACCTAAACAGTTAAACGTTAGATATTCAGGGCCTGAAATACACATTCAACAATCGGTCCTTATTTCATTTGACCCAGCCTCCAACTCAATACATCCCGTTTCGCTTTCCCGTTCTGTTTTACCGTGAACCAATCATTTCTTTACTTACTTTAATCAAGTGTGGGAACATTTAGATTTAAAATGGTGAACAGGTATGTTTTGTGTGTAGGTATACGTAGCTACATTCGCTGTGTCCGGGTATGCTTCTAGCTACTACAGAGCGGGGGGGAAGCCTTTTAACCCTGTCCTGGGAGAGACCTATGAGTGCGACCGGCCAGATAAGGGCTTTCGCTTCGTCGCAGAACAGGTAGGCGTAATATTCCCCTTCGCTATTGTCAATCTGGTCAAGATCCAGGGTTGGGATTCCAGAAGAGCATAGACGATCTGTGCCTTAGATCAGTAGGTTTTCTTCACTGTTACACCATGTGTCCTTTTCCATCCACAGGTCAGCCATCACCCGCCAGTCTCAGCTTGCCATGCAGAGTCCAAAAACTTTATTTTCTGGCAAGGTAGGTGAATGTACAACTATTTGGACCCAGGCATGATAATGGTAATGATTTTAATTAGAATTAGAATTACGTCCTTCTATCCGACGGATCCACTTTAATTGATTACCTGTGTTTCGTTCTGTAGACATGAGGTGGAGAAACAAGTTCTGGGGGAAGTCAATGGAGATAGTTCCTGTTGGTACTACACATATTACCCTGCCTGGGTGAGCCCTTTTAAATCATTCGTATGGACTGGGGAAAAACATATATCTCATCAATATCTCACAAAAATGCTCTACGGTTACCCAATATGGATCTCTGTTCCCTTAGAATGGGAGACTGTTATGAATGGAACAGAGTGACATCTTGCATCCACAACATCCTGAGTGGACAGCGTTGGATAGAGCACTATGGAGAGATTTCAATCAGAAACTCCAACAGTGATATTTGCCAGTGCAAGATCACTTTTGTCAAGGTGAGAATGACACACAAAAGCTGATTGTGGAACAGTGATATGAATCTAAACACATGTATGCATGTTTAAGGTTATAGGGATGCAGCGATACCACTTTATCACTGCCAATTGCAAACACTAAACTTCAGGTGTCAGCCAATCAGCCCCGGCGCCAGGACAACTTTGTCGGACGGGCAATCCAACAGACAGGGGGGGCAGACATACTGTATTGATGACGGTCGCTCAAAAATAGAAACACAGACAGGGCAACATGACGTGGACAGCGCCACGATCGTAAATAGGCTACATGTGGCTAGAATATATTGATGCACGGGTTTGCAGTGAAACATCAGGACATAGCAACAAGCCAACATCAGCAAGATCTAACATAGCCTACATTGATTGGACATAGCTATAGTCTAGGCTGCATTTCAACGTTTGGTTTCACACTATGGACCCGGGGCTGTTTCCGAGCACGATTGCCCGCAAAGATCATTTGGTTAGTGTAAACACTGAGTAACGTCCCGGGACCACTTGTAAAGGTGGTCTGGGGGAACGGTTCAGGCGTTCCCGGGCACGGAACGATTCAAGTGTGAACACAATTGTACCAATCAGATCAATTACTTTAATCCGACAGATCCATTACTTTTACCCAACAACGCAGAGTTAAACCATTAGTTTGGAGTCGTTGGAATGTAAGTGTTTACATACAAACCATTCTCTCCTTAAATTACATTTTATATCTGGGATCCTACTTAAAACATGTCAAACCTGGGGAGAGCATCATCATTATTTATCAGCGTTGGTGGTAGCGGAGGTCCTGTAACGAACCTATGTTGGTACAGTAGGAGCACCACATAGACAGTGCTCTTCCACTCCACCTAGCTCCCAGAGAGAGAACTCATTTATGCACTCAGCGTTTGATGTCTGGAAGCTGCTGAGTTGGTGCTCTCTGCTGAGAGAGGAAGGTTAATTGGCTGCTCTGTGTAACTTGATGAAAGGTTTCCTGAAGCTGTGCAGCATTGCATGTCAGGACACACCAAGGCTCATTAATTGTCCTGGTTTGCCCTTGTTCTCCTAACAGCAAGCTAATCAACAGCAGACACATTTAAATGGTTTAGTAGCAACACCTGCCGGCTGACAAAGGGCAATTTCCAGGTGCAGCCAGCAACAGCCCCGCAAGATGTTCTACCCTGACCAAATCCATATAATCACACGCAGTCCTTTTCACAGGCCAAATACTGGAACTCACGTGTAAATGAGGTGGAGGGAGCCATTACGGATCACACAGGGAACGTCATCCACAGACTGTTTGGAAAATGGCACGAAGGAGTTTACTGTGGGGAGCCACCCTCAGCCACCTGCATCTGGAGAGCAAGTATGACAGATAATGGCAAATACTTTAGAACAACTATGTCTTATTTCTACTT
>OMPB01072553.1:2187-13102 GCA_900312615.1 Stylephorus chordatus | reverse complement strand
GTGGATTCATGGGATGTGAAGTTTTCAGGCCGTGGTTGTACTAGCATAGGAATAGCAAAATTAAAACTACGTAAAATATAGCCCGAAACTATTTAAAAAACCAACATATATCGTGAGCTGGTATTACAATATATAATCCCAAAATTAACGGTAAGTCATAAATCACTAGAAGTACTTCAAAATAGAGTCTAAAAGTTTGTCTATGACAGAAATGAATGGGGAATTGTCTTCCTGGGTCCAGCGTGACATAACCACTGCGGTTCCCTATAGGGAGCCGCAGTGGGACGTCATCACTGGCTAGCCGCTGGACCCAGGAAATAAATTCCCTATGGAAATTAAAACAGGCCCGCACACTATCTATCATTACTCAAACTCAGATTAATTTCAGGAGCTGTTCAATTTCGGGATTAACCTGTTCGGTGTGAGGATGTATGTGGGCACATGAAATGTTTTTATATATTCCGAAAATGTAAAGATTTAAGACTTGTATTTTACCCGGACTGCAACCACCGTCCAAATGTGAACAAGTGTAGTTTCTGGAGGTTTCGAAACATCAAGAGGACAAGACTCATAAGGTATTTTTTCTCAATTCCAAAACCGGGAATCATAGGGTTACGGGGCAAAATAATCTCACAACGCTGTTCGTACGGTTACCAGGCAACATATCCTCACAACGCTGTTCGTACGGTTACCAGGCAACATATCCTCACAACGCTGTTCGTACGGTTACCAGGCAACATATCCTCACAACTGTCACAAGATGTCAAGTTTTCAGGCCGTGGTTGTGCTAGCATAGGATTAGAAAAAATAAAACTTATACTTAAACTTAAAACATATATCATGAGCTGGTATTACAATATATATTCCCGAAATCGACGGTAAGTCATAAATCACTAGAAGTACTTCAAAAGAGAGTCTAAATGTTTGTCTATGACCGAAATGAATGGGGAATTGTCTTCCTGGATCCAGCGTGACGTACCCACCGCGGCTCCCTATTGGAAACAACGGGGAAACAGAGCCAGCGCTGGGGCCTAAGAGGTTGAGCCTGCACTGGGGGAGCATCTGTGGAGCATCTGCCCGAAGGAAGAAGCACATGGATGGGGTCTTTTTGGGGGGCCTGTCTGATGAAAATGTCATCAATAGTCTGGAGTATGGGATGCTGCCTGACTCCCATGGTTTTCATGGCTCTCTTGTGTTAGCAGGGTAAACTGGGCTTTTAACTGTACTTTACTAACCATGTTTTAAACCATGTTTTAAAACCATCAATCCCATTTAATCATCAAGAGTCCCGACAGTACATTACAGACTGTCAACCGACCGTTTAGATATATCTCCTAGCAACGTAACAAAAACGCACATGAATAGATAATGCAAATATCAATAATAATGTATAGCACCATTAACAATCGTAATACCTTGTGTAATACAAGTGACAGAAAAACCGGACGAGATATGCGACACAAAACCTTGCCGATGGCGTGTATGGGGGCCGCCATGATGTTTTCTTTGGGTGGCTTGATGGTTGGCTTGTACTTTCAGACAAGCACGTCTTCTTGGACGTAAAAGCTCTTCTTCTCTTTGTTTTCTTCTTCTTCTTCTTCTTCTTCTTTGGGTTTTTACGGCAGCTTGCATCCTTTTGTTGCATTACTGCCATCTATCGGAGTAAATAAGCTCCTACAACGTCCAACCTCCTACAGTCTTTTCATCAGTCCAGTTTGTCTAAAGTAGTTGAGGCATCTCCTGCCATGTCCACTAATTCCACCAGTATGTCTTTCAGTGTAGTTCCCTTCATTCCCACTTTTCTCATCTCCTTTATTATGTCTATTATTTCTGTTCTGTATTTATTGCAGTGTATGATGATATGCTCTATTGTTTCAGATACTTGACATTGTTCACATAGACCGGTTGGATGCTTTCCTATAATATCAAGTGTGCTGTTAAGATTACTGTGTCCTATTCTTACTCTTGCCAATACAACCTCCTCCCTTCTGTTTCCTCCACTGTTTCTACTTCCATCTACTCTTTTCCCCTTTGTCTCCTGATCCCAGTGATGCTGCCATTCCTTATTTATATTTCTCCATACAATACTCTTTCCTTCTGATTTTGATAATTTGATATTGACTTCCACCACTTGCTCTTTAACTGCTTCTTTTGCCAACTTATCTGCCCTCTCATTTCCTGGGATACCCGAATGTGCTGGGACCCACATGAACGTCACACTTTTACCTTGTCTCACCATTCTTGAATTTGTAAACAAAATTTCAAATAATAAATCTGGATGGTTTCTGGCTGTACCTGTGTTAATACTTGTTAGTGCTGCCACTGAGTCACTACATACTAATATTTTGTTGTGCCTACCCTGCTCAATCCATTCTAATGCCATCAATATGGCAAATAATTCCACAGCATATACACTGAGAAAATCTGACATTCTCTTTTTAATTCCTATTTGATAACTGGATACAGCAATTGCAGACCCCGTTTTATCTGTATCCAGATCTTTAGATCCATCTGTAAAAATCTGTACCCAGTCCTTATACTTGCTGTCTGTATGTCTGTAATACTCATATACTAAGTCAGCTTTTTTATTACTGTGTTTAGTCTTTAGTAGCTCTAGATCTACACACACATCTTCCAATTCCCAGATAGGTCTTACAGGCCACATCACAGTGTCTCCAAACACTTTATTATAAACTCCCATATCTCTTGCCACTTTATCTCCTAATAAACCAAAACTTGCTTTTCCCATCCTCTCCATCTCCCAGCACCTTTTTTTGGTGGGTGACTATCCCCATGTCCCCTTAAATTAACCCAGTAATTAGACAATTAAACTGTAATCGGCGCAGCCACAGTGGCATTTCACCCGTTTCCACTTGGATAGCACACACTGGGGAGGTTCTAACAGCTCCTAAACACACTCTCAGAGCTCTAGCTTGCAGTTTCTAATTCTGCCAACACAGACTTCGCCGCTGACCCATATACAATACTTCTGCAATCTAATCTTGCCCTTATTAAAGCTACTTGATTCAGACTACTTGACACTCGAACCAAAATTGTTCTATAGACCCTCTTCAAATTAGAAGTGAAAACGAAACTTTCGCATCAATTTGAAGTGTCCAGGCACCCCACTACAACTTATGAAAGCATATCCAATAAGCATAACTACAAATGCAGCATACAGCATTTCAATTTATTTCCTTATATCATTGATAGCATTAAAACACTGGTATCAGCATAATGACTTTATAAACAGTGTAGCCGAACAGTGGAAAATTGTGGGATTCAACTGCCATGAAAGTACTAATGTGCAAACAGAAGGCTTCGCTGCTATGTAAAACGTGACAGAAGTAAAGTAAGTCTGACTATACATAACCCACCACCAGCAAATAACAGGTTATCGAACTCATATGAATGATAAGCTCCAACTCCCAAAACGACTTTTATTTTGTATTTTAGTTGTATTTGAGAGCACAACTGCACCAATTGTGATCATGTCCAAGCACCTGTGCAATTTGTCAGGTTCAATTAGGATTTGAACCATCGTTATTAATAAATGTGAATAAATTTCTTAATGCATCGAAGCATCCAGAATATCAAACACCCAGATAATTGTGTGCAAAACAAAGCAGAAATGACCAGTGTTATGCAAACAGCATTTTTGGCGTCTTAATATACTCATTATGGCTTGTTAAAAGAATAGCACAATTGCTACTATACCATTTCTATACCAAGTATACTAACAATTACAATTTATCTTCCTCATAATACATTTTCAATCAGGTAGAAAAATAAAGCAAGAAAAAGTATCTCAAATGGGTTTTTGTAGAAAAGATTATTCTCATTAAGAAGAAAAAGGTTAAATGTAATTGGCTAAGACTACATAAGGCTGTAGAATTAAAGGGAAACCCACGGCAAAATAGTTTTATAAGTCTACATTTTGAACGTTTAATATTAACTTTGGCATGTTGAGTTGCAACGTGTCCACGGTTTCCCTGGATACGGCGTTTATGGGGGCGGTTCCCTCGTACTGGTTTACACGGCTGCGGGCTCAGCTGCTTCGGACTGGACGTCCATTTCCTCGTCACTGTCCAGGCCGGTGCGAGTGACGAGTCGGCGCATATTGAAAGGCAGGTCGCCGCGTCTTAAGAACACACACACACACAGAGAACAGTCAAAACCTCAAATGCAGCTCAAACAGCTGTTATAAATACAGAATATACCCAATAAATACAGAAAGGTGCCACAATGAGCTAGGGAATCTAAACACTGTCACAACTAATCCAATGCCACAGTTGTGAATTGTAGACGAGTAGATTACAGGTGGCATTGTGCCAGAAGGCACCCACCTGAGCTTGCTCTTCAGGGTGCTGACTTCCCGGTTCATGGTGTCCGCTGACTCGATGGCATCCTCCAGCTCTCTCTGCAGCTTCCTGCGGGAGGCGTTGGCCCGTGTCACTTCCTCCTCCGCCTCCTCCAGCTGACGCTTCAGCTGGCGCATGCGGGAGTTCAGCTTGTCGGCCTGAACGGGACAGGTCCAAGTCAGATGTTAAATCCTAAGTCCCCATATTTAGTTTAATGGCATTTACCTCCGACTCTTTAACATACATACGGTACTAACATAACAAAGGTGCTCCCATTTCTTCTGTTTTTATGACTACTTTATAAAGGAAAAAGAACTTCTGACATGTCTGACTCCATTCAAAATGTGAATATGCATTGGCCTTGATGGCAAAAGCACTGTTGACCCCCACCCCCCTTGTTTATTGCTGGCTTTAGTTTTCAATGACTGTTTGATTCATATGGATAACAGGAGTCATTTTTATATGATGGGCCTCTTATCTGTAGCAATTGTGTACGTTGCCACCCTGCTAGAGTCTTGAAGTAATGGCCCTTTTCAAGGTTCAGCTCTTTTGACATGTGTTGAATAAAACAGCCATTTAAATAGCCGTTTTATTCATTTAAGTTTCTTTTCTGTGAGTTCATATTAGTCTATATAACTTTTAAGGAAAAATAAATAAATAAAGCTAACTGCACAAACGGCTGATATAGACAGTTGTACAATGTGTTGAAAGATGTTTGTAAACAAGTGGGAAGTGAAGACCCACCTGGTCTTTGTACTGCTCTGTGTTGCGCTTTTCATCGTCCACTTGAAGCAACACTTCCTTCAGCTTCTTCTCTGTTCTGCGGGCCAGTCTGGAGGCCTGCTGTCGCTCCCTGACACAACCATGGGCAAATGGTTGTGTCAGTCAATATAACGCTTCAGATTTTGGTTAATAATTGGCCCCAGAGCATGTGCACCAAAATTGGTGAAGTTCTGTCCACCTGGTTTTGAGGTACACGTTTTGAGGCATTTGTGGTGCCCCCTATGGGTCAGGCTCAAAATGCAGCCCTATTCCCAAACACAGGCTGACACAAGGCCAATTTCCTGCTAAACCCTGCCCTTTGCTACGTTTTTTGATCAATCTGGCTCATTTGTAGGATAATCTCAGTCCTAATTTGGTATTTGGCATTAACACAGTCAAAATAACACCAAAAAAATCCATCATGGTGGACTTTTATGATACAATTGGCTTTTTTGTAGAGCACATTGAGCTGGATATGTGTGTGAAATTTCAAGTCAATTGGACTCACTGTGTGAGTATCCAGGCCTTTCAAGTCGGGGTTTGAACCCTAATAATAATAGTAGGTAATATAATCAACAAAACTGGATAATGTGCACTTACTTTGACTCAGAGTCCAGCTGTTCCTCTACCGAGGCTATCTTTGCCTCCAGAGACGAAATGGAAGCCTTGTACTTGGACCTGACGGTTCCCTCCAGCTCCTGTAGCTTCAGCTTCAGCTCCTTGTTCTGGCGCTCCAGCTGGGAGCGCACCCCCTCCAGGCGCTGAGAGGTACTGCGCTCCGTAGCCACCTCTGCAGTCAGCTGGTCGTTCTGAGGCAAGAGGAGGAGAGCATTGAAGGTTGTGTGCATGTGCATGCGTTTGTGTTAGAGCAAACACTTTGCGATGCTACTGTAAACTAACCGGATCTGTGCTAGCTGGTTCTGGCTACCCACTTCCTGTAAACCTACCGGTTCAAAAATCCTGGATCCTCCCTCATAACCTCAGCGACTTTACCACAAAGTATCACTTCACTCTACCCTGTTGTACTTCATCTGAATATAAGCCCATGAAGCCATTTGAAAATTCTCTCACCTGCAGCGTGGTCCTCTTCAGACGGTCGTTCACCATTTCAGTGTTGACCTGCTCCTCCTCCAGCTCCTCCTCCAGCTGGGTGATATGAGCATCCAGCCTCCTCTTCTCATCTGCTGCAAGGGACCTGGGAAGGGGAGAGGCGCCATTTATCAATGAGAAAGGTTACAAACTTGATTTGGATTGCCCTTAAAGTCCCTCTGTAAAAAATCTCGGTGTCATCTTTGACCCTTTGATCAACATATAAAATTGCATTCTTTCATCTTAGAAACATAGCCAAAATCCAACCAATGCTATCCATAGCAGATGCAGACTCTTATCCATGCTTTTGTCTCATCTAGATTAGACTACTGCAATACACCATTTTCTAGCCTACCACTACAATAAGACTGCAACTTGTGCAAAGCGCTGTTGTTGAGTTCTTACTAGAACTAGAAAATTTGAACATATAACTCCTCTACTTTAATAGAGTTGAGGTTCAAGGTGTAACAGATTTGTAAAACTGACAGGATGGGTCAGGGGTCATTATTTCATTCTAGAGCATTTGCTGGTTGCTGTTAAGTTTACATTTAGAAGTCTTTTGGTTACCAGTGGAATTGTAAAGGACACAATTCCACAGTACTGATACCTATTAGTCAATTAGGCATCTTCTGACTTGCTAATGTTGCCAATGGGATTTTCACATTAAATATATGAGCTGATGCCTGCTTATGCTTATGCATTTGTTACAGACAGGTGCCTTCTTTGTGGTTTGCAGCAGTCAGACTCTGCTGTAACATACATCTTGGTGTTGTAGCTGTTGATCTCCTCCTGAAGCTCGTCTCTCTCAGACTGGGTCTGTCTTTTCACCCTCTCTGCGGTGGCTAGGTCCTAAGAGAAGCAGCAGATGAAAACAGGAACATGAAGTCCCTTCACTGAATCCAACATAAAAAACACAACCGACTATATGACTAGAGTTTTACGTAGTTGTTGAAAGATGTCACAAAGCTTAAAAATTCTGAGAAAAAACAAACAAAAATGGTGGCGAGAACAGCTCTTAAAGTCCCACTGAACCAGAAGTTTGAGATCATCTAACTTCCGTAGTTTTACGTAGTTCCGACTCAAACAGGCTATGGGGCGGGACATAACGTTTTGTTTTTTCCTCTTACAGAACTCCCACTACTAATTTGAAAATACAAGTGAATTTCACGACATAGTAGCTTGCTCTTTTCCTGACGTAATCACTCGGAGATTTTGTTTTCCGGGAAGTAAAAAAATCATAGGATTTGATATAAGATTAAGATTACAACGAAACTGAAATTTTGTAATTTTTTTGGCATAAATTGTTAAATAGGTGCCCACTAGGACCAAGGATGTGATCCAAAATGGAAAAAAATTATTTAAAAAAAAACAATATTTTTCCAACATTGCAGAAAAAAAATAAAAAAATAAAAGGTTGTCACACTGTGATTGGATAGATTGCGGCTCATATGTATAATGTAACACATCACCGCTATGATCTCAGTGGAAGAGACTCAAGTAGGAAGACATCCATACCTCCTGGAACTGCATGTTGTCCGCTTCCATCGTCTTGATCTTCTTCTCATTCTCCTTGGCCTCGTTGAGGGCCTCGTCCCTCGACATGCGCATATCCTCAAGTTCCCGCATCTGGTCCTTCATCAAGGCCTGAGGAGCAACGGAACGCATCCCGACAGAGAGTTTGGCGTCAGGCAGTTTATCTTAATAAGGATCTCATAACCTGCTGATGAAAAGCTAAGCTATGGAGGGGGGGAAAAGACTGGAGATCAGGATAAAAAGGGAGCAAATACAATAGGGAATGTCTTCCGTTTCATTAATACATATAAAACAGCCAAGTCAAACTACTTTAGGGTCCAATCCAACCCGATTACTGCAATGTAGTTTGTGTCGTCATTTTGCTACTCTAATTAATACTCTAATTATAGACACTGTTAACTCTCAATTATTATATATTTAACCAACAAAATAATCCAATAGTTAATTGCCATAGTAATCTATACTTTACATAGAAACTGTCATTAAACACTGCACCAAATAGTTTCAGGCAGATTTTGACTGTGTGTTGAGCCCAAAACATGAGTGTGTGTGATTCTGCAATCATGTTGCTTACCATGTGCACATAAGGTCTCTGTTAACTCACTTCCACACAATACTAACATGCCCAGATAAGGGGCGTGGCATCTTCTACACTGAATGAAAAGAAGTCCTGGTGACCTCACTGTGCGTGATGGATTTTGGTAGAGGGTCTAAATGTCTACGGATCTCTGCAGGTGTCGCTTTTCAGGTTTGAACGGCGCGTTCCTCCGCCCTTTACCTGGAGCTTTTTCAGCTGTTTGAGGGCCTCGTCGCGTCCCCTGTTGGCCGAGTCGATGTTAGCCTCCAGCTCTCCGAGGTCCAGCTCCAGCTTCTTCCTGGCCGACAGGGCCTGGGTCCTCTGCCTGCGCTCATCCTCCAGCTCCACCTCCATCTCTCGCACCTAATGGGGCACCGGACACAGGGGTTGATGTTCCTCAACTCTCACTGGATTTCTCCTGTGTGAGCCTCACTTTACACCTCAACCAGTTGTTTTTTTTTTTTGCATACAACATAGCTACAACATTTCTATATTTTAAAAAAAAAAACAACAATCACACAGTATACCCAATCCTCTGAAAATAAGACTACGGTATCCCAATCCTCCCTTAAAAGAAATGAGACTGGGGTTTTTGTTGTTGTGGAGTATTGGCCATTGTGGAGTCTTTTGTTGCACCTGTTTGACCAGCTGTTTCCTCCTCTCCTCTCCCTGCTCGTCGCGGGCCTGCAGGTCCCGGTCGAACTGGGCCTTCATGGCCTGCATGTTGACCTCCAGGCGGAGCTTGGCGTCCTCGGTGGCCTGCAGCTCGTCCTCCAGCTCCTCCAGCTGGACCCTCATCTCCTCCAGCTGCTGCTCCATGCCGCGCTTTGACCTCTCCAGCTCGTGGACCTGAGGAAGAGGAGAGCAAAGGTGAAGATGAGATACCTGCAAAGTTCTGAGGTGGAGATAAGGGTCCAACTATTGTGACTATATGCTATTGTCTAATAACGTTCCTAATAGGAACAATGACGTTCCTAATGGGGACAATAACGTTCCTAATGGGGACAATAAAGTGAATTCACTTTCTATACTTTGTTTCAAACTGTTATTTTTCCTATCATCCTTTTTTGACATCCATTTTTTGAAGGCATTAATGAACCCCTGTGAAGGGAGTAAACATTTTTTTTATATACATTTTTAATTATTTTGACAGCTTACATTACAATGTAATCATTTTTTTTTAAACCCAGAAGACTTGTATATCATTTATAAAAACTGGCAGAGGTTCTTGTTCGTACACTCTTGCCGACGTCGTCCTTGGAGGAGACCAAGTCTTCCATCTCAGCCTTGAGCAGCTTATTGGTCCGGTCAAGCTCGTCCTTCAGGTCAGTCATGGCCTCCAGCTCGCGGGTCAGAGTCAGAGCTCGGGTTTCTTTCTCCCGGGCCTCTGCCTCGGCCCGGTCCCGCTCCTCAGCATACTTGGTTGAGGTGGTCTTCTCCTCGGCCAGCATCTGGAAAAGCCCAGGTTTAAAATTGTACCAAATCAAATTTCTATGAAATTTGACTTTCAAAATCTCCTGGTTTCTGCTTCTGTTTCAAACACCCTGATAAAGAATCCCTTTAACATTTCAAGTCATATAGAAGGACTTACAAAAAAAAATCTATATACAAGACAAAAAGGTTCTAGCATGAAGACCCCATCACTGACATACCTGGTCAAACTTCCTCTGCTTCTTCTCCAGGTTGGAGACGATCTGCCTGAGGTGGTCCTGGTCCACCATCAGGTCGTCCAGCTCCTGCTGCAGGCGGGTCTTGGTCTTCTCCAGTTTGTCGTAGGCAGAGCTCTTCTCCTCCAGCTGCTGGCTCAAGCTCTCCATGTCCCTCTGGAGACGCTTACGGCTCTCCTCCGCTCCCTCCAGGGACAAAGCCTCCTGTTCCATCTTCTTCTTCATCTCCGTCAGCTGTGAATTAGCAGGGAGGTGTATTGAACGGCAGTAATAACACTACAATGAATAAGCGAACGCTCGCAGCAGAAATATAATAATCATTAAAGAAAAGGAAGGCACGTTTTTGGGGGTTATATTTCAGCAACTTGAAGTTAATGACTGTTGTGTTATGACAGATGCTTTCTGTGTTAAAACTGAGTAAGACCTGAATATACATATCGGCTAGAGAAGTTAAACAGTAATCAAACCCTGAAATCATTCTGCAGGGACAGCGCCATCTCTGGTAGAACACTGAATTTACCATCCACATAAATTTATGCCAAAATGAGCTCACCAACCATCTACAATCGCAATAACCCGCGTTGCACCAGAGATGGAGACTTCCCCACCTGGGTGCACGTGGTGGTGAGACCCGTTGAGACTGACCTGGGACTGAAGGGTGGAAACCTGCCTCTCCACGTTCCTCTTGCTCTCCTCCTCTTCCTCCAGCATCTCCCTCAGGTTGTTCTGCTCATCCTCCAGCTGCCTCAGCCGGGTGTTGAGGGCCAGCTTCTGCCTCGTCTCCTCCTGAAGCAGCTCCTATAGTCACACACACGCAGTTGGTGTTAAACAATAAAACGTGTGTGTGTGTGTGTGCGTGTGTGTGTGTGTGTGTGTGTGTGTGTGTGCGCGCGCGCGTGCGTGCGTGTACCTGAGTGTCCTGCAGC
>OMPB01072502.1:4718-15058 GCA_900312615.1 Stylephorus chordatus | reverse complement strand
ATTCATCCGATATAAACCTTCCCAACAGAATAGATGATGTTCAATTTACACAACACTTTGCATATTGTAATGCACATTTCAAAGTATTTCTGAAACTGTAAATATGCCTGTCGAGGTTTGTTTAGTAAACGTAAAGTATTATTTTAATATTATTTAAGAAATGTTACCCCACATTGTATGCATGCCAAAATATGACTTATTTAAAAGATACAGTAGGCTTACTATAAAAGCACTGTACTTGCTCTTTGTTTTTTTTTTTTTCTTCTTGAGTTATTTAATGTAATAAGTTGGTGGTTAAACAGAGGTAAGCACACCTCATTCAGACAGACACACACTAGCTTTTATTAGGATGAAGCCAGGTTTGGATTTGTTTGTCCTTTGGAACATTACATAGAAGCTACTGTTTATGTTATTCACTATGACATAATGTACACATCTGAGATGTGTATGCTTACAAAAGATTGTCAGTGTAAATTTGCTGTTTAGCCGTTGCTTGTATAAAAATAGATCCAAACAAGACCCCCCCCCCCAAAAAAAAATTTTTGGGGTTGAATTTGTGTTGATTATGTGTCATAAGCTCAAATACTACATTATGCATGTGTTAAATGACATTTGGGTGTTTCTGTATCCTTACGATACTGAAATGTAGATATTGTTAGTCTTGATTTTCTTAAAGGATTTGAACGGTTGTGTTCTCATCGAATTTTATTTATTCAATAAATATCTTACTCTTTAAGAACAAATAATCGCTTTTAATAATAACTATAACATTATATTAATCTCACATAATCCACATAATAAGCTGATGGGTGTTCGGCGTGGGATGTCTTGTTACAGTATGTCTGAGTTAAATTCATTGGCTGTGCCACTGGAGCGAGCCCCCAGCGAAAGCAGCCCCGCAGAATCACATTCGAACATTCCGAGTCATGCACAGACGCTGGCTAGTACAGCCACCGTGTCCGCGATGTACCGAGAGCATTCACGACTACTTTCAAGCCTACTTGTTGATTCGCTTTCTTGAGGGAGCTCATGGGGACAATGGATAGGATTTCTGTGTCTATTTCTCAAACGTGTTCTCTGCTCGTGTGTCAAGCTGCCGCTGATAAAATGTAGGGACTGGACAGCGCTAAGTTTATGTGCGTTACTCTTAGGATGTTAATGGTTAATTATTGAATAATCGGAATATACTTGCATGTAAGTACAATATCTATTTTTATTGTTGGCAGAATTTCTGGTTCGCTTTGTTTTTTTTGCATCAGTTGTTTATAACATCTTGGCAGTGTTTGGTGAAATGAGCCAAAATTAGTCGATAACGTTAAGCCTTATTAATTCAAAACAAATTTAACATTTAAAATGATTATTTTTGTAGTATGTTGCCTGTAGAAAGCCGGTCTACAGGCAATATGATTAGCTCGAGTATTCGTGCAAATCAAACTTGGGTTTTTTGTTGTGATTATTGCATGTGAGCTCTAATCAGTGTTTTAGTCTCCAGCTATTAGACGATATCTTGTAGTTTCTGAACAATTGTGTCATCCGATTTGTGCTGCCAATAAATAAGACAGATTGCTGTCCCAAGTTTAAATACTTAAGCACTAAAGGAGATGGACAGCAACCAAAATCGAATCGTTTCGCGGCTGACAGATTAAACGTTTCAGCACTGGACAGCGCTAACACGTGAAGCCGAGTTGATCACTGCCACGGTTCCTCCACCCTACGAACAGCATCTGTGCATGCTAAAGCTGATCATAATTACACTGTGCTCTAATGAGTGGATAAACCACCTGACATTTTATATGATACATTTAATAGCTGTTGTAGGCCGCCATTAGAGGCAGCTAGTTGTTTTGCTCCAATTAATGATTCTCTTTTCTTTTCTTTTTTTTTTTCAGTTAAAACAAAGTTGGACGGAGCCCAATGTGGTCATCTCCGGGACAATGTCCTTCTAAACTAAAGGATCATCTTTAAGTGTTTTCACGTAGCACGTCCTGAGTGAAGATGAATAAAAGGGGCTCACAGTCGGCCACTTCGCTGCCTCCGGACGCGGCGGACATTATCCGTATCAAGTCCCACTCCCGTCGAGTGAAACTCAATGTTGGGGGCCTCCTCCACGAGGTTCTTTGGAGAACACTTGACAGGTTACCCCGCACAAGGCTGGGCAAACTTAAAGACTGCAATACCCATGATTCTATCATAGAGATATGCGATGACTACAGCTTAGATGACAACGAATATTTTTTCGATAGACACCCTGGCGCCTTTACATCTATTTTGAATTTCTATCGAACGGGAAAGTTGCACATGATGGAAGAAATGTGCGCCCTTTCTTTTAGCCAAGAATTAGACTTCTGGGGCATAGATGAGATCTACCTTGAGTCCTGCTGCCAGGCCAGGTATCACCAGAAGAAGGAACAGATGAATGAAGAACTCAAACGAGAGGCTGAGACCATGAGGGACAGGGAAGGCGAAGAGTTTGACACCACATGTTGTTCTGAAAAGAGAAAGAAACTCTGGGACCTTTTGGAGAAGCCAGGTTCATCATTTGCTGCAAAGGTAAACTTGAAGTGCTAACATTTTAACCACAACATGGTATATGTACCCCTACCAAGGGTTATCAGCATTGATGTATTATAAGAACATTATACATGTTATAAGAAGGTTATCAGGGGAAGGCCCTTAGAGACGCAGTAATGGATTCAGGCCAAAACCAATCCATAGAGAGAGTCAACAGCAAACTGTACATGCAGCTTGACTAGGGTGAGTGCTGATGAATGTAGCTTTGATCTTATGGATCCATTATTTGTAACTGAACCGAAGCTATTAAGTTTTCACTTTTAGTACTGGAGCAAGGGGGACAGAGAGAGAGCAAAGATGGTCTTGTCTTGTGTCTTCAGAGATGATACAGTCTTAACTGGTTGTGGTTATGTTGGCTATTGAAATCAAGTTCGAGTGACAGACACTTTCTTTTTTGTCAGTAACTGTCAGGATCTCATAATGGCAGTTTCATACCAGTTTTAGGGCAAATCTTTTGGGGTCATGATTTACTGTTCAGGGAGGGAGGATTGGGAGGATCATACACAACCTCTTTGTAGATAAACCACACACACACGCACGCACACGCACGCACACACACACACACACACACAGACACACACACACACCAGTCCTTATCTCCTCCCTACCATACAACACCTGATACACTCTCCTGCAGTCATGTGTCATCACCCTAGTTTTAACTTGCTCTTCACTTATACTTCTCTCACTCTTTATTGATCATCGGATCAATAAGTACCCTTGTGTTTACATCCACTACGTCCTTATACATGTAAGGAGAAAAAGAGCAGTCGACATTTATATTTGCTGCTAACGATGGTAAAATAAATGGAATGAAGGTTCCCTCATGTCGTTAGATGTAAAAAGGTATTAACCAATGGAACAACATGCTGCTGATACTTATGATAGCAATAATAAGCTACAATAAACATTTGAAATTTAAAATCTTTCAGAGCATCTATTGGTAGACAATCATTACATTTCTAACAAATGTATGATGTCTTTATGCAACACCTGGCCCTGGTATCAAAAACTATGTCCCTGAAAGAACAGAAAGATAAAATGAGTGATTACGTGAAGTTCCTAGTCTAATGAAAAGGAATCTTTTTAATGTCATTTCATTTCCCAAATGATGAGCTGAGCGGGGGGGCTAAGCAGCACACTGCTCTTTGAGGCATTCTCAGCATCTTTGGGGGAGGGGTAGATTGGGTCAAGTTTTGTTTGACAAATAAAGACCCTTGGCTTTGACCCTTGGACTGACAGACATTATGGTAAACATATCAGTGAAAGATTGAATGGCAACAGCTAAATAGCCTCATTTTCCCAAGGTTTAATGAAGGTTTGCATCATTAAAATTGCATTTTCAAGCACTTATTCTACCCAATTAATCTTTCAGTGTTGGTAAATGTTTAATTGTGCATTAATGACACTTGACTTTGTCCCGGAGTGAGAAGGTGCCATGCAGGATATCCACAACCTCAGATATCATGCCTGGTGCGTTGGAGTTATAAGTAACCTTCCTAAAATACTCCTACTGGTGCAGGGGCTCTCTGTGACATGCCATTTCTCACAGTCAAGACAGGATAGTGAAGGACAGAAAAATGTATTGCCGCTCTGGGTACTCTGTCATTCTGTGTCTGCCCGTCAAATGTGCTAGCTTGTAGATTTGGTCATTTTTCTGAATGGCCACTACAATCATTACATTTACATTTAACGGATGCTTTTTTCAAAAGCGACTTACAATTGGTACAGTACATAGTTTGTCAGAGTGGGGATTTGAACCTGTGCCCTCTGGTCTCCAGTCAGATGCCTGAACCAACTAACCCAACTAAGCGGTTCTGTAGCTCACTTGGTAGAGCATGGCACTAACAATGCCATGGTTGTGGGTTTGATCCCATGGGGCTGCAAGACTACTGAAAATGTATGCACTCATGTTCTTTAAGTCGCTTTGGATAAAAGCGTCTGCTAAGCGAGCATAATTTAACCCCGCCTCATTAAACCAAACAACACTGACTTTTAAAAACACTCGCACAACTTTCTGTATAATACATGAGCGAGCAACACAGGCAGATGATCTGTGGTGTTATTGTTGGAATTAATTGTTAGGTGTGGTCCGATTGGACGCAAAGAGCAACTGTTTGTCAAGTGAAAAGCTCTGCGTGTAATACCAGTGTAAGGCACAGGTCTCTGCATGCCCCTGTTATTGAGTCTTTCAAAGGGATCACCTGAGCTCTACCAATGAGCGCCACTACATGCTGGCTTTAAGCAGGTTGCTATTATTGAATGTAAAGACGTTGGCGTTTATTATTCTTTAACCCCTTTGTATTACCAGGAACAAAGCACTAGGAAATAGGAGTGAAGCGTTTTAGAATGTCATTGGTATTACCGGCCAAACGAGTTACTTTCTCGGTTGTTGTGACATACTGAGCACTTGCAAGTTGCAACCAAACACTGGTTGCACTAAAATACATAGTTGGTTCTTGGGTATTTACAATTATTCACTGTTGTTGTTGTTTTTTTTAAACTCCCCACAACTTTCAACTGACTTCAGAGGAAATAAAAACGTCATGTGTGTATTAGTGGATTACTCTGCAGTTCCTCCTAGTTTACTTGGAAACCAAGGCCAAATTTGAATGTTGAAGGATTTTTTTCCACGGAATAACCAGAACAAGAATATTACCAGTGGCGGTTTGTTAATATAGGGCGCTGGGGCGCCGCCCCCTCTCTAACGAGAGAAGTTGTTTTTTTGTCCCTCCGTCCCTCCGTCCCCCCCCATCCATCCATTTTCATCCATCCATTTTCTTTCACTTATCTGGGACCGGATAGCGGGGGCAGCAGGCTGGTTCCAAATTCCAAATAATATGGTTAATTTCCATGTGAATACAATACTTCCTGGGTGCGGGCAAGGAAACTACAGTAAAGATAAGGAATGAACAAGGGGCGCGTGAACACAGATTGGTGCCAAGTTTTGAAATGTTTAGTCCGGCCACCATTCAAGTGAATGGGATCGCATCTCCTCATTTAATGTCCTGTCATTTTAACAGGTTATTACCCCGGATGGCAGAATCATCAGTCATTTGTTAGGTAACATTTGATATATTGGTTGATGTATAAATTGTATATAATTACCCAAATCTGTTAATAAAGTTATACCTGACATGTAGCCTCCAGAGTCAGTGTACTGTAGGCCTACTGTATGGAATGTTTAAGATTCAAAAATATACAAGCTGAGGAAATATACATCAACCAATATATCAAACGTTAGCTAGTAGTTAACAAGGCAACAAATGACCAATGATTCTGCCATCCGGGGTAATAGCCTGTTAAAATCACAGAAACCTGGTTATACCTGTAATTACTGAGTAATTTGCTGCTGCTATATAATTACATGGTAATTAGGGTTCAAACCCGAAAGGGATAGAACTTCATTCATTTTTGTCATTTATTTGCCGCGAGCTGGAACGGGCTACAGACTTGAAACCTGACATCTACTTTTTTGGATTTTGACTGTATCAACATCAAATTTGGTATACAGCCTTGGGGGACTGAGATAGACAAATACTACAAATGATCAAGATCGTCAAAAAACATGGCCGCCATTGATCAAAAAACTTTGTAAATGTTGGGTTTAGCAGGAAATTGTCCATAACTCATTGACCATTTGTCCAATCATCATAAGTCTTGGTAGATGGTCCATGTTTGGGAATAGGTCTGCCAATGCATTTTGAGCCTGACCCATAGGGGGCACCACAAATATCAAAAACGTGTACCTCAAAACCTGGTGGACAGAATTTCACCATTTTTGATGCACATGCTCTGACAGCAAGCATTAACCAAAATCTGAAGTGTCATATTGATTGATCTGCTTACCTCCGTTGAGCGCGAAAAGATTTGATCCCGCACATTGCGCATTGTGGCTATATTTATGAAACATTTTAGAAAAGCATATTTATAATGGTGCCTTCACAAATCCCACCTTTGTATTTCAATCTCAATTATAGCTAAATGTTTTAGTTGATTTTTGTTTTGTGATCTGAGAACTGCAGCAGGGGCGCAGCTAGTGGACAGTTCTGTGTTAGACACTCAATCTGCCTGTGTGCAGTCATTTGAAAACAGCATGTCATGCATTTAAATAAGGCAAAATTCACAACAGAAGGATTTCTTTTTTGCTATCCTAGCAAATACACTGTTGAAAAGGGGAGTTCGCTTGGCCAATAGGTTGCAAAATCCTCAAGCAAAACATTACTTCTCGTTATGATACAGACACACATATTTATGAATTTGATGTTCTGGAGAAGAAAAAAAATCAAATGGTCCATTTTCTCTTCTCTTTAAAAATAAATAAATAAATCAAGCATCAAGTGACCAATTTCTGTAATTGCATGGCAACGTCTTTTCTCGGACTCGAGGTAGTCTAGTTCCCACGGCATTTCACACACACTTTATCTTCTTCACTAAAGACACTTTATTTCTCCCTTGTGCGAGAGTCTGAGATCCCCCATCCAGCCACTGACTGAAGAGCCTGCCTGTATCTCTGTGTGCCATCAAAAACAGAACATAAATAAAGGAGCTAAGAACCTAGTATGGGCTAGCAGACGCATGCTTTAACACCTGGAAGGAAATCAATGGCAAAAAGCATTGAGATGTAAGCCAAGCCGGGTTGAGTGAAAACACACTGTGGTCATCCATTAGAGCGGCAGTGAGAAGTGTGACTAACTTCTTAGGGACCACTGGCTTGCAGATACTCTGCGCGTGCACGGGCGCAGAGAGGACACACAGACACACGCTCGCCACCAGCTCTCTGTCAGAGGGACCCCCATGGGAGCGGAGGATAGCATGGTGCATCCGCCACTGCTTCAGTTAGCGCTCGGTTTTCCACTCGTCATCCTTCACTGTCTTTTTCCTTTGCTTTCCCTCTCGCTCTGCCCCTGATTCCATCTTTGTGTCTCTCCCTGTATGGCTTGTGACTACACAGCGTTGTGTATCTGAACAGTTTAAAAAAAAATTATGGGCGAGGGCTCCTTTCTTGTTTGAGGTGCTAGAATGCTCTGCTACACATTTTTTGTCCCGCTTGACTAGGTCCAATTCTGTACATCGTCAAGTGGGCTTCCATGGTGTTGCTATAGGGCAGACATATCCCTCTTCCTCTCTGTACAGTATGTCTCTGTCTCTCTCTCCATCTCTCTCTCTCTCTCTCTCTCTCTCTCTCTCTCTCTCTCTCTCTCTCTCTCTCTCTCAATGTCGCCATCTCGTTCTCTCACCCCGGTTTCACCCTCTATGTTATCTATTCTGCCTCCTGTGCTGCTTGCTCTAGTTCTCTCCCTTTCCTTATTTTTCCACATCCAAAGCACTTTGTCAGCATTTAAAAGCTCATTAAGAGGAACATTTGTACAGGGAGGTTGGTAATTACAAATCAAAACAAGATTACCATGAATACTGTACAGTAATCAAAACTGTGTGAGTGTATCCCAAACAGCTGCATGTTAAAGTAGATGAATGCAGTCAAGTAAAACCCTTTGTTTCGTCTATTATACTCTATTATGCTTTGTAAGTATTTTATATTTGCACCACAAAATTATTCTTTCATATTTGTTTTTTTAAAGCATTCTGATTCTGGATCACAGCATTGCTATTCATCCTAACGCTGTTTGTTTTTAAAACATTTCCTTGAACAAGACACTTTGGAAAATGTTGTAGTTGAATAGGTTTGGTTGTTGCCAGTGTGTTGTTGTTTTTACAATGAAATGAGAACTATGAACACCACTACTTATGGGCCAACCTTTTACATTTTCCATGCTATCATTTAGTAAATCTTTGAGACCTATTTAAGGACATGTTTAAGCCAGTGTGAGATAGGTACCTTGTTGCCTTCTAAAGACGTATCAGCACATTAGCATTAATGATTAATGATTAATGAAGTTTTTGATGCAGCTTGATAAATGTGTGGCTTGAAATTTGAAAAGCGCATGGATTGAAATTTCCTTACGCATGAGTGGGAGAGGCCCAATCACTGGGAATTCCAATCAATAGAGGAGCTGTGAATTTCTGAAGGGATTCAATTTATTATTATTTCTTTTTTTGCCATAATTGTCATTGTCATATTTTCTGAGCCTGAATTCGTTCTTTATTAAGACTTCAAAGAACTTTTAATGATCACACTATTAATACTGCTGAGGTATGGCTCCATTGGCCTGATGTACATTTACATTTAGGGCATTTAGCAGACACTTTTGTCCAAAGCAACTTACAAAAGTACATTTGTCAGAAGGAAATGAACAACAATATCTCCCTGTTTGGTGTAGCAAGATTTCAATAGAACTAGTCTCAAAATATACAAACAGACAAGCTGCTGAGAGCTTGTCGATGCAAGGTAGCCATTATACATAATATATGTTAAACACACTCGAGTATGTTGCAACACAATCCTAATTGCTGTTTTAAGTACCAGGACATACAAGTGCCAAGACATAACATTCAAGTGCAATATATATATATATATATATTTTTTTTTATAATATAAATGGGAGAGGGGAGAATGTTTATGGGGAGAGTAGGTGGACTCTGAAAAGATGAGTCTTGAGTCTTCTCTTGAAGCTGGGGAGAGACTCTGCTGTTCTGACAGTCGCAGGGAGCTCATTCCACCACTGCGGTGCCAGAACAGAGAAGAGCTGTGACTTAGTTGAGCGGCCCCTACCTCCTCTTTGCGATGGTGGTACCAGTCGGGCAGCTGAGGTGGTTGACCGGAGCGCCCGACCAGGGACATGGGGTCTCACCATCGCTTGGAGGTAGGCGGGGGAAATTCTGTTGACAGCCCTATATGCCAGCATCATTGTCTTATATTTGATGCGAGCTACTACAGGGTGCCAGTGCAGGTCACAAAAGTGGGGGGTCACATGGTTGAACTTCGGTAGGTTGAACATGAGGCGTTGTGCTGCATTCTGAATCCGCTGAAGAAGTTTGATAGAGGCAGGCAGTCCAGCCAGCAGCAGTAATCCAGGCAGGAGATGACCAGTGCCTGAACCAAGAGCTGCGTTGCTTCCCTTGTGAGGAAGGGCCGGATACAGGTGATGTTGGTCATGCAGCACAGTTGGTTGTCCATGGTCACACCAAGGTTCCTCACAGTCAGTGAAGGAGATACTGCGATGCCCTCAATGTTTACCAGCAGGTCCATGTGACGGCAATCTTTCCCTGGTATAAAGAGGAGCTCTGTCTTGTCAAGGTTGAGCTACAAGTGGTGCGCTGTCATCCATGCGCTGATGTCTGTCAGGCATTCTGAGATGCGGCTTGCGACCTGTGAGTCAGAGGGGGGGATAAATTGTCCTATAACATCTTTGAAAATAAATAGATACCAGTGCTTGTTGCGTCTCTCAGAGAGAGAAGGCCAACCAACCATATTTATACCAAGAGCTGCCTCTAAGAATTATACCCTTACCTCTATAGTAAGAATCGTTGTGCTTTATTTATTTATGTGCACCATGGTTTTCGTAATCAATTTTTCTCAGTCATTCTGTTTTAGAATCCTTATAAAGAAAATGGTGTGGTTGAAATCTAAATGCGGTGTATTTCAACAGCTATTATTTCTATGTTGTTAATTCATATTAAGGTTTTTTTTTGTGTACAAACAAAAAATAGGTTTCATAAGCACAACTTATAAAACCTCAACTGTGTTGTGCATTATTGAATGTGCACAATGCTTTATTTAAGGAGAGAGAGACAGAGAGAGAGAGAGAGAGAGAGAGAGAGAGAGAGAGAGAGAGAGAGAGAGAGAGAGAGAGAGAGGGGCGGGGGGG
>OMPB01072488.1:1556-12118 GCA_900312615.1 Stylephorus chordatus | reverse complement strand
ATTAATTTTATTTTTGATTGGTCAAGAGGGAGCGCTACAGCGATCAATTGAATGCGCAAATCAATTGAGTTGCGCAACAGAATGATTGCGCAAATTCTGTTCAAAGCTTCCAATTTAGAATGTTTTCTTGTGAGGTCATAAAGTGGAACAGCGTTGAACTAACAATGATTCCATTTGAATGACAGGTGGAAAGTACTCAAGTAAAAGTAACCTACTTAAGTAAAAGTACTTGAGTAGTTTTTGTTTAGCTGATGTCTAGTTAGTGAGCTGAAAGCTCGCTGCTTTCAGCGCTAGCCCACTTCACATTTTCTTCAGGAAATGTCCTTTCCTAGTTAAAATTTGTGTTTTAAAATACAAGTAGGCCTACATGTGAAAAAAATAGAATTGCACCAATTCTACTAGAGGGAGCGCCAGGAGCGTACAATAGGAGCGAAATTAAAAAAAAATATATCGGCCATATCGGCCTATATATCGGCCGATTCCGATATGGTACAAAATGCAAATATCGGCCCGATATATCGGCCAAACCTCTAATTTAGACACAGTCATTTTTTTAATGGATAAACATTAAAGGGGCGCTGACATGAAAATTATACTTTTCCGGTTGATAATCTATTTTACAAGTTGGAATATCATCAGGAAGAGAAATGTGCTAAAATCTAATTTATTTCCAGAGGAGGGATATTGGCTTCCCAGTTCAGATTTCCGGTTGGGAGAAATCTGGTGATTCTGTGCATCACGAAACACCACTTAGCATACGTAGCGGGGAAATTATAAAAGAACGCTGAACGCTAAAGTGCACGGTGAGTTTGGCAGAGGAGTATGTTCGAAGAACCGCAATTAATACTCATTATTCAGGTGAACAAGTTAGCTCAAATTGTGTAATTGCTATATTGCTATTATTCAGTTTATATAAATGCTGTACATTTCTCTGGAAAGTGATAGATAAATAAATATGATCCTTATAAGAGATAAAAACAGAGGTTTTTTTAAAAACGCTATTGTAACAGGCGGCATTATACATCAATTTACGATGGCACCGTAAATTGATGCAAGTCAATTCACCAGTGACCAGGCCATTTTAATACATTTATATTTATTGAAATGTGGTGATACTGTATCTGTACATATAGAGCCCCAGAGGCAGCGCTGTTGTTCTGTCCAATATTTTTTTTTAAACAAAGCTTCGCTTTACAAACTAATGTGGCAGCTACAAATGTTAGAGTTCATTTGTGAGACCCAGGAGCTGTTAGCAGCTGAGATGACCGGCTGGTCCCGGCCAGCGGCTCCCATAGATGGCTCCTCAGATATCCGCAAATGTCGGTGCACAGTTCAAAAATCGCGTTATTTGGATAAACTCGTCACCACATATTGGGAATCTACATCTTTCTCGCCTGAAAAAAATATTAAAACTTAATAAAGTGAGCGGCAAGCGGTTGTTCAGCCCGTCAGTTTTTCAAATTCATGCGCCACTGAATTTCGCATTTTTCTACGGCAAGCGGCAAGCAGTTGTTCAGCCCACCCATGCAGCCACACCCACAAGACCCCCTGAATAACAGTAGCCAATAGCTATGAAATCATAAAACCACACCTCTTTTCCATTTTGATTCAAACGCTCCATGTTAAAAAATGTGCTCTAAAAGGTCAGCACCCCTTTAACTTTTTTTGCGGTGCGAACGCAAAAAAAGAGGTTATAGGAACCTTTTTGTATAGGAACTACAAAAAGTTCCTCCGGTGCAAAAGCGGCTGTATGATTGGGATGTTCAGACTAAGTGTAGCCACTGATCTTTCTAACAAGGCAGCCTAGTACCCATTACGGTGGTAAGACTCTATAAATATAATTGTGCCCACAAAAAGACCCCCCCCCCCCTTTTTACGAGTACATCGTTCTTGTCATTACACAAGATTTGTGTCATTTCGGTAATTAAATAACAAGTGTTTTTAACTGTTCCTAACAAGATAAATCATGGGACTAAATGAATTACTAATAGAGATTACTAATCCATATTTCCTTCCCATGATTAAGGTTATTGCAAGGCATAATGGGAAGCTTTAAGGGCCATGCACTTCCTGGGTGCTTCTTCCTGGTTGGGGGGCTGTGGTGGACGGGGAAGTACTCCTTCTGGTATGCCACACGCAGGAACAAGAACCTGGGATTCACTCGCCTGGCCAGCAGGGCCTCCTGTCGCCGGCTGGAGATCATTGAAAGCTCCGTCGTGCTGTTTTTCTCTGTGTTCGGTACGTTGACCCCGCACAAACATTACATGGCATGAGGCACATGCCTTTTGATGAGTTTGTAGATATGTATGTATTTTGTGCATGTATGTTTGTATATAGATATGTTTGTGTTGTATTAATGTATGTATGTAGATATATACAGTATGTACAGTATGTACTGTATGTAAGGGGTAAGTGGTAGGACCCAAATGCAAACACGGAGACTCAGGTAAAGGTAAAAGGACTTCACCGGGAAACTAAACAAAACAACTGAAAGGCAGAAGAACTTGAAAACTAGGAGTCACACGAGGGACACAAATATCTTCTATACAGTTGTTCTCTTGTCAAGAGCTTTGACAACCTGACACAGAGGCAGGGAAAACACACTTTAAATAACACACTAATGTGCTACTTCTCCCTGGGAATACCATCCAATCAGGACTCACAGGGGGTGGGACCGTGACAGCACCCCCACCCTTTTTAAGGGACAGATTCCAGACGTCCCACCGAGACGATTAGGAACATCGAGAAGGGGGGGTGGAGGGGGTCTGGAGTAGGGATTCAGGAGCAAGTGGCCTGGGAACAAAAGAATGGAGCCAGGACAGATGGGTGGAGCAGGTCCGGAGTGCCAGGGGGCAGGGCCGAAGGCAGGGCAGCTTAGGACGACCGCCTGGATGGTGATGGAGCCGCTCTGGAGGACGGGGAAGTAGGCGGGACCACTCTGGAGGAAGGGATGTAGGCGGGACCACTCTGGAGGAAGGGATGTAGGCGGGACCACTCTGGAGGAAGGGATGTAGGCGGGACCACTCTGGAGGAAGGGATGTAGGCGGGACCACTCTGGAGGAACGGATGTAGGCGGGACCACTCTGGAGGAAGGGATGTAGGCGGGACCACTCTGGAGGACGGGGAAGTAGGCGGGACCACCCTGGAGTAAGGGATGTAGGCGGGACCACTCTGGAGGAAGGGATGTAGGCGGGACCACTCTGGAGGAAGGGATGTAGGCGGGACCACTCTGGAGGAAGGGATGTAGGCGGGACCACTCTGGAGGAAGGGATGTAGGCGGGACCACTCTGGAGGAAGGGATGTAGGTGGGACCACTCTGGAGGAAGGGATGTAGGCTGGACCACTCTGGAGGACGGGGACATAGGTGAGAACGCTCCAGGGGGGGCGGCCTGGAGGCCTGGGGTCAGGAAAGACAGGTAGCGGGCTCACAAACCTGAGTCTAATGGACTGGAGTGCAGGCTGAGATGCAGGCCGAGGTGCAGGCTGGAGGCTAGCAGGCCGGGAAGCAGGGGTATTTAGAAAGTCCTTAGCCCAACCAGGCAACAAACTCCTCAGCCAAGGCTTTGAGGAAACCTCCCTGCGTGCTAAGGTACAGTAAGAGCTTCCACCCTAGTCTCACAACTCGTCCAACTACCTTGGATACACCGGTGGGTAAACTAGGAATCACACGCCTAGCAACACAGGAGGATAAATATCTTTTACACAAGAAGAACTTACTGCTAGGAATTAAATGAGGAACACAGAATAAATATCTTTTACACTGTTCTTCTCTAGCCAAAAGCTTTTACGACCTGACAAAGAGGCAGGGAAGGAAAACACACAACTTAAATAGCATGTTTGTGTCCTTTCTTTCCTTTTGTTTTTGTTTTTCTGAATTTAATTTTGATTCTCAGTAATCAACATATAAAATGCTAATTGCAGGGCGTTGCTGAAACAGTCAACATCCCCTGGGTAAATAAATATGTTCTATGTTTGCAAATGCCACACTTTAATAGTTTGCCAGCTGCACTCCTAATAGTAAATACTATTATAAATAGAGGGCGAAGGGACGAATATTTCTTTCAAGTATTATTTGTGGTTAAGGATGTGGATCTTTAAATGGGTGTAATGTTATATTGTCATGTTAAATCCTGATAGAACCAAAACGAATGAGTAATAATCACAAGAACAAATGAAGCATTAATGCTTATTTATTTCTCGGTAGCTTTAATTAATGCATAATATGTGTTACCGTGTATATGTGTATATGGATGCAAAGGCTACCTTGTATCGGCAAGTGCTCACCAGCTTGTCTTCTTAGTATCGCCTGAGACTAGCTCTATTGAAATCTTGCTACTCCAGAGATATTGTTGTTGCTCCTCTCTGATAAATGTACTCCTTGTAAGTCGCTTTGGACAAAAGCGTCTGCTAAATGCCCTAAATGTAAATATGAATGTTACCGGGAAATATGTTCCACCCGACACGATGCTGACATTTTCTCCGCGCTTTCTCTCTCTCTCTCTGCAGGGATGCTGGCGGAGCAGTTTGCAGATAGCGGGCCGGGCCTGCGGCTGTATGACGCCGCAGGGAAACACTGGGCCAGCCAGATGAACTGGCAGCACACCACCATGTACCTGTTCTTCGCCCTGGCGGGGGCCGCCTCTCTCCTTGTCCACGCCACAGAGGCACCTCCGCTGGCCCTGGACCGGCTGACGCTGGCCATCGCCTTCTTTAACGAAGGTATACGCGGGGATTCGGGCCGTGTGCGATTGTGAATGTTTTCCCGGTGTTGGTTACCCATCATGCATCGCTTCCCCCGAGATCCTCATCCTCAACAGAATCTTGTCCTAAATTGACCCATCTCTAACCTAATACCCACACTTATATCTAAACTTTCCAACGAAACCTTAATCTAATATCTAAATGTAACCATTACTAATGCATCATGGGTAATTAAAACTGGAAGAGTTTTACCTCAAAGTTTTACCCAGATTAGGAATGTGGAGTAAACTCCAATTCAATTGTTTTTGTTATTGTTGTACAGATACTGTACAACAAAATTGAAGTTGGCCTTTATTTTGAAGTACCGTAATATAATTGATCTCCTACGCGTAAACTGTGTCCAGGGTTCCTGTTCCTGTACCATCTCCATGGCAGGACTGCGCTGGATATGCACGTGCACCAGCTACTTCTGTTTGCCATCTTCGGCCAGGCTCTCGTAGTCTTCCTCGAGGTGTTCCACCGAGGGAACATCATTCTGGAGCTGCTGCGCTCCTCTCTCACTCTTTTACAAGGCAGCTGGTTCTGGCAGGTGAGATGGCTCCTGCGTTACGCTGCCTCAAGTGGCCTGGGGGGGATTACAGGGGGGTTTATACAGGGGAGCAGATATGTAGGCAGGTAGATACATGTAGGTAGGTGTGTCTGTATATATGTATTATATGTACAGTATGTATGTAGGTAGGTAGATCACCCTCTTTATAAAATGTTTGAGCTTTTACCCTCTGGTCGATGTTTTAGAGTTCCTGTTACTAAAACAAAAAGACTTAAGGCTTTCTTTGTACCTGCTGCTATGTGTCTGTTAAACAGCAGATATCATTTTAACTTCTTGTGTGTGTTTATTTGCACATATTTTATTTTGCACACTATTTGCACATGGACCACTTGACGCTGGATGATCCCCTGCTGGGCTGCTCTGTATTTTATGTCTCACTGTTTGTGTCAGTTAGTGTTTTATGTGTTTTAATATATTTAATGTTTGATACTGGCTGCAAACCAATTTCCCTGTGGGGACAATACATTTACCTTTGACCTTTGATTATATGTATTTGGGTAGGTATTCACCTACATGTATTTATACTCACGTGCACGTATTTATACTCACGGGGGTTATTATCCATCCACGGTAATGCCTCTACGTTAACGCAGCTCTTCTCCGTCACAGATTGGATTCGTCCTGTACCCACCGAGCGGCGTTGAATGGGACCTGACAGACCATAATAACATGATGTTCATCACCATGTGTTTCTGCTGGCACCTGGCAACCAGCATGGTCGCTGTGGCCGTGCTCTACTGCGCCATCGGCTGGTGAGAAGTTCCACCGAGTTAAAAATAAATAAATAAACCACCCCGGTCCTGAAATCAAAACCCTTCAGCTTAATACTGTGAGACGTTGCTGCTGCTGTCCACATCCTGACTGCTATCTAAACATGTAGATGATTTCATAGGGACATCTCTACACTTAACCTTATCTTTAGCTAAACTTAACCATTCTTAATCTTAACGCCCAAATGTAACCGTCTCTAACACATCATGGGAATTTGGCCACAGAAAAAAAAGTCTGTCTCGTTGCAAACCTATAATAATAATAATAATAATAATAATAATAATAATAATAATATCTTTATTTGTATAGCACTTTTCAAGCATATACATCACAAAGTGCTTTCCAGAGAAAAATAATAATAATAATAAAATATATAAACAACTATAAAAGGCAAAAAACATTTAGGGGAAATAAAAACACAGTAAGCAGTAAAAACAAATGATCAAGCATTCATAAAAGCAATCCTATAAAAATGTGTCTTAAGACGTGATTTAAAACAGGACACTGACTCAGCAGATCGAACCAAAACGGGAAGGCTGTTCCAGAGCCTAGGGGCCCTAACAGAGAAGGCACGATCACCTTTGGTCTTTAGCTTAGACTCTGGAACCACCAGAAGTGCCTGAACAGATGACCTAAGAGGCCTTAGCGGCTGGTATGGAACTAGCAGTTCAGTGATGTATTCGGGCGCCAGGCCATGCAATGCTTTATATGTAATAAGTAAAACTTTAAAATCAACTCTAAAAATCACTGGAAGCCAGTGCAGTGAAGCCAAGACCGGGGTAATGTGTGATGTCCTTCTTGTCCTAGTCAGCAGTCTTGCTACTGAATTTTGGACTATCTGAAGACGGGCCAAGGATTGGCGGCTAAGACAAGTATTCAATGCATTACAATACAATTTTGTACAGTACATAGTTTGTCAGAGCGGGAATTTAAACCTGTGACCTTTTGGTCAACAGTCTGATGCCTTAACCACTGGACTGTACAAACTACCAAGTATGGAAGTCTGAACTTGGCATACTTGGTATTGAGAAACGGCCTATAAAATAGTATGCACCACATAAAATAGCACCTCATACTGTATAGTATTGTTGGTTTCATACTAACTAATGTTTCGGACATACTAAAAAGAATCTCACATACTGTTTTAGCGTAGCCTACCAAATGGTATGTTAGTATGCTATTTTGGATGCAGCCAAGTTGTAGGAAGCCTCTGGAACATAATTTGTTGCTATGGTTCCGACAAGCAGAATCTCTGGGCTGCTTTCAGCCATCTAGCTAGCTGGCTTTTCAGCCAATGTAACCACCACAACATACAACAATGGCTACAAAGTTCTTTAATGTGTTATTTTTAAAAAGCAAGAATTGAGGATGAAAACACGCCATTGCCTCGATCGACCAAGTCCACCCAGCCCAGTTCTTCAGACTCATTAGCCTGCAAGAAGGTTAGGCCACTTGCTCCCGGGCGCCAGTGCGCTGCCTGTTCTGCCGGTGCAATGTACAAATACGTATATTTTAGCCTGAATAGGAGATAATAGACAGGTTTTTGTCTATACTGTTGTGTACAGCCTTTATAGACTGAGCTCTGTTGGTTGAGAATGTTGTTATACTCTAGGGTGTGTTTAGCTGTTATTGCCTTTGCGATGCAGCAAGTTGCAAAGTAAATTTGTCAGTTTGTCCTTTTTTTATTTTTATTTTTACTTCTATGTCCTTTTTTTCTGGAAAAAAATTTTGTACTGGCCCACCCAAAATAGAATTTCTGCCTATGCCAATGGTTGGCTGGGCTGTAAATCACTGAAATAGTCCACCATTGTCACAAGGTAAAATCCACATACAGACACACAAAATATATCCACACACGCACGCACGCACGTACGTGTACTGTATGTACAATTCTATCATTTAGACATGCATACAAATATACTATAAACTCCAGCTCCATATTTTAACTATTCATCGATTATTTCTTTGGTTGTGCTTCCCATTATTCAGCAAAGAAACAGCCTGCAGGGAAATGGGGGGTTTTGTTGCTATGGTTGTGTGTTAGATACAGAGTTGCAGTACAGCTGGAAAACATTAACTACAATGATTGAGGCAAACTGCCCCTTACAACCTCAGTGATGTCATCCTTTATGTAACTCAGACTTACATGCATTTTACCCTGTTGCTCACAGAAAAACGTGCACAGCACACACACACGCACGCACATACACACACACACACACATCGACTTAGTAGCTGAGAGATCTCAGATTTTATGTGTGCGTTAATGGGTAGAGTATTGAACAATAAAACAAAAATGCAACTTGACCTTGTGAAACTGCTTGTTTGTGTCTATAGGGATGGGACATTATCCCTGATGTGTTTGGCTTTCCTACTCGATGGTGTTATGTGTTCATGGTCTTCTAACTAACAGTGGCTGGAGGACAGTTATTCTGGAAGCTGTTTTGTTTGTCTGTGTGTCTGTGCTTTAGTGCCACTTCCTCGTGTTCACTGATTTGGAAGCCAGAGGAACTCATCACTTATTCAACAATTGCCACATAATTAACTGAATTTGGCCTTGGGTGCTTTATAAGTTGTCTCATTTTTCAACTCTTTCTCTAAAGCTATGCTTTTCTCCCCATAAGGGAGATTAGGTCACCAGAGTAGGCCACATACACATTCACATACAGTACAAACACACATACAGTACAGACATGTTATTTTAGGTGTATATTACCATGTACATCTAGGGTATATATAGGGTACATATATCCCCACATTGCTGCTTTATTAAGACCATCCACGTTCTGATCTGCAGCTCTACTTAAAGGCACTCAGAGTGGTGTTGACAGAGTGACAGAGGGAGGAGCTGAGAGTAGCATAGGGAGCCCTGGGGTGCGAGTGGTGGTGGCGGAATCCAGTGGCATGGCAGGACTGATGTAGAGAGTGCAGCCATTGCCCACAGACAAAGCCTCCCTCTGTGTGGCTGTGAGTTACTGTAGCTGCTGTATCCGGTATGTTGTGAATGTATAGCCTTTACCAAGCGGTGGTGGGGGTGGCTGGTAAAGGAACTGGGGGGGAGGCACTTCTCTGTCATTGAAACCTGTGTGGGAAACATTAAGATGTTTTTAACATTGTGTGGGTAAGAAGTGTGTGCCCGTGTGTGTGCATGTGTGCACGCACACGTGTTTGGGTATTTATGTTGGGTGGGTGGCTTAAACTCCCATAAGCTTTGTAGAGAACCAGAAGGATGACAGTGCATGTGGGTGGTGGGTGGAATTCTCTGTCACAAGAATGATAATGACCCTAATCATGACCTAACAACGTCACCATGGCTACCTACCTTGTGCGTCCTCTGCAGGGTGTCCAGAATCTTCTATCTGTGATGGTCAAGATGGAGACTCTGTAAAAGCACACCCTTGGCCTTATTTACAGATCAACTGATGGCTCTCAGGCAACATTGTAACGCATGCCCATGTCATTGAGTTCTGTTTGATGCTAGTTACCTAAAATGTTTGCACAGAAGATCAACGTAAGGCAGCGGAGCATTGCCATAAATGATTCCAGGTGTTGGGAGTTTATTTGGTTCTGTTTGTTTTCCATCTCTCTCCCTTCGATATCTCCCTCCAGAACTGTTTATTTGTATGGAACACACATTTTAAAGGTTTGGCAGACTTTCCTCCAGTTACGAGCGCTGTAAACACAGGCTATCCAACAGCTAGATTCATTAAGTTTAATATCAGATTTACCTTTTAGTAACCAGCTTTTTCAGCTTTTTTTTTTAAACTTGTTAAAGATGGTTGAAGATAACATTTTATTAATTGACACAAATGACTCAATATCGCGTCCTATAGGAAACTTCTTGAGTGTATTAGCAATAAATACTTTTTTCAAATGACGGGATCATTTAAAATTGTATGTTGTGTTTGGCAATAAACAATTGAGACATGAACAGGGTGGGCTATTGAATCTGAAGACATAAGATAAACAAGAGCATATAAAGTGATTATTTGTGACTGACTTTGTGACTCACTTTTAGAAGGTTTAGCAAGGATTTAGTACAGTATATGCTGTCAGCAGGTTCCATGTTCCACAGATATTGGTCCAACCAGTGACACCAGTGTTTATCAGTACAAGTGACCTCAAGGGGAATTTCATGTGCCAACTCTACTTTCCTCTTTCCAGTTCTCAACACTCAACAGGCAGGCAGAAACATCTGTAATGGCTGCTTCTCCTTATTTTCTGTGCCCCCCCCCATAAATTCCCACCCTCTCCCAAGAGTGGGGCTGCTGGAACATTTAAACTGAATTTACTGTAGAAAGCATTGCATGCACTTTCAGGGGAGTATGTGATGTGTGCATATATGCACACACACGCACGCACGCATGCACACACACACACACACACACACACACACACACACACACACTAAGAATGGTGAAAGCAAATGTAAATGTCACTGCTGGTGTAGAGACACGCTGGCACAGTTAGTGTGAATTAA
>OMPB01072418.1:2448-13833 GCA_900312615.1 Stylephorus chordatus | reverse complement strand
ATGCTAATTACTGCTAACATATAAGGTTAAATAAAATAAAACTACAAATTCACTCACCGGAAGAAATGGAGCACAGAGACCTTCTTCTCCCTGTTGGCACAATCCACTGCACAGCAAGGCATATTAGTGCGTCCAAAATCATCCAAACGTCTCGCATTAGCTGAGATGCTGTCCTATGGTGCGGTGCTGCTAGCCCAGAGCTAAGCTGTCACTCAACCTGGCCACGCCCCTAATTATACAGCTATAGGCCAGATTTTAAGGCTTAATAAAATGTAAACGGGAGAGTTATAAAAAAATTCACCCCCCTCAGAGTTGTCATGAGTAGTGAAATGATCTATACAGACCAAAACCATTCTTTGAACCAGGCTGTAAACACGTTTATTTCTGCTGTAAAGTCTGGGATTTTAACATGGTGGTGAACGTAAATTGCTCCCTTTTGTGTCCAGCCTCAAGTGGCCGTTGGAGGAACTGCAGGTTTTGGCACTTCCTTGTTGGCTTCACAAATGCAATGGAGTCCTTGCCCCTTGGTCAAAACTCCTGCTTTCGAGCGCGCAGAGAGAAGGGTCAAAATTCTGCTTACGAGCGCGCAGAAGTGTCAAAACTCCTGCTTACGAGCGCGCAGAAGTGTCAAAACTCCTGCTTACGAGCGCGCAGAAGGGTCAAAACTCCAGCTGACGAGCATGCAGAAATATCAAAACAAATATATGCGAGCACGGAGAAATCGAGTTTGCGCGCTCGAGGTGGATATTTCTGCTCTCGATCCATCATATTTTGCGCGTTAGTAGAAATTGTGTGCCCGTTAGTAGGAATTGTGTGCGCGTTAGTAGAAATTGTGTGCGCGTTAGTAGAAATTGTGCGCGCGTTAGTAGAAATTGTGTGCGCGTTAGTTTTGACCCAAATCTGACCCCATAGAATGGGAGAAGTATACGCCTGCAATTAGTATTCTAATCGCGTTCGGCAGCCTCATTTGCCCGCGTGTTCATTTTCAGCGTTAATTTATTAATGGGGGTGAGTAGTACGCCACTTGTTACATCAAAACTTGTAACTTCCGCATGTAATTATGTGGAACAATCGATTAGCCTGCCATGAGGCATTGATTGATTTGAAGAAGCTGCGTACGTAAATTTCGTAGCGCTGTTTCTATGAAGTGCCCTACGAAGGCATCTGGGAAACAGTGGTGCGTACAGGTAGTGCATAGCAAAGTTCTGCGTACGCATCTTCTTATGTCGCTACGCAGCTTCAAATCTGGGAAACGCACCCATTATCTCTACATTTTTACCTTTACCAGTAGTAGTTGTTTCTGTTTTAGCAGCAGCAGTATGGCAGTGGCAGTAATAGAGGGCTAAGCAAGGGAAGTTCATATACCTGCAGCACATTGTTTAGCACATTTCATACACACAGCAGGCATTCAAGAAATAAATTGTGTGGTTTGAGTAATGGAGGGCCTGTGCCCCAGTAGAGTTTAATGTCTAGCAACGCCCTGTATGGAATCTGTCCAGATTGCCTGTGGTTTCACGCGCTGGTTAGTATCTGACTTAGTAACGAATATATTTATGCAAATGTATATTAACATGTATTACAAAGAGCCATTGCAATATAAACTGAGCTTCACACTGCTTCTGAAGGGTTTTGATCCTGACTTCCAACACCCCAGAATCAAATCAGGCAAGTTCAAGGACAGAGCTGAGTGGCCAAGAGACCAGCTGTGATCTGCACATAATTTGTCTGTCTCCTCCAAGGTCATACTGAGTGGGAGCAATATGTTAAACACAGGGGCAATGCAATGCTTACTGTGGATGTGGTGAAACTGAATCCACACACAGTAGGATCACATGCTGTACATGATCAAATATGAAATTATCCCATTAATACCTTTTTGTACGGCTTCCTGGTGATTTACTTAATATGGTTGACACCAAGGATCATTTGAGTATTCATACTGTATGTCCATTCTCAAGGCTATCAACTATCAATGTACCCATAACATAGTCATCTCTGTTGGCACTGTACAATGTCATCAACATGTCAAGATTTGGGATGTTATCATTTGTTTACAGCAAAAACCTACTGGTCAAATTCTTGTGTGGCTTCCTTTACTTGTACTTTTTATTTAGTTTATATATCTTCATAACTTCAGATTTTCTTATGAATATTCATTAACAGGTCTATTCTTACTGTTCTTAAAAGGTATTACTTTTATTATTGTTATAGTTATTTGTGGACGCTTGAAAGTAGCCTGCCTTGTTTATGGATAGGTTTGGATGGATGATGCATTGATGGATGGATCATGGATGATTTACTTGAGCCTAATATGTACTTCTAATGCAGTTTAAGTGAGAAATTGTTCTTGAGGATGATTGGGTTGACACTAAAGAGTAGTAGACTAATTGAATGCATCCTGAATACTTCCTTCTAAAATCGGTTGTGATTTACACTCGGTCCGCCATGCCATCGTTCGTGTACAGTCGATACATCCATGGTCCACACCATGGATGTATTATCACAACCACCAAATCGACACCATGATCGACACTGCCTACAAGGACTACAGCAGCATCTGGTGGACAGTTTTAGCAAAACATAAACTCGTGAGTCTATAGCTGAGCTATATCGACCTAGCTATTGCTTGATTAATTAATTAATTGTGTATAGTACATTGTGTAGTACTGGAGGGTTCTGTGGATGGAGTATCGTTACAGATACAATTTAATAGTTCTGCAATGGTACAGGAAAGTAATATACAAAATTTCCTGTGGAACCATTCATTTTGTTTGTTCTTGAGCTCAACACGGAACCTATTGTCGTAGCACAACCAATGGCTGTTAGCTTAGTAGCTATCGTCGCCGGTTTCGATGACAGCCAGACACTATTTCGTTTGCTTGACTGTCAGTCATTTTTCGATGTAAAGCATATACTCTTAACGGTACTTTGGCGAATATGCTGATGTCGTCAGCTTATTTGTATGTTTTTACAGACAGCCGAATCGCTTAAAATGAGAAGGTAAGTTTGTCGGCTTGGTAACTAGACGAGAAAGTAGCTAGCGCATAAGCTAAGGTTAGTAGCTAGACCAACCAACCAAAAGCAGTAATTCGTAGGGTTATCTAGTGTCGGAACACTAGCGATATCTTTGACTAAGTGTTTTACATTACGTATTTATTTAACGGCAAAAAATAACCTATATGTGATGGATTTATCTTACGCTCCGTTGACGTTTTTTCTCGGGGCCCTGGATCTCACGAACAAGTTTCTTTGTAGGTGGGGTCGAGATAGTTTTTCATATAACATTACGTGGGAAATGTTCTAATAACGTACGCAGGAATATGTTCCTACTTGATGAACACGAAATGTTTGGTTACCCCTCGTTTCTGCTCCAATTCTCCTGTTAGGTGGCTTTTGGGGGGAGGGGGGTTAAACCGCCAACGCAATTATTGCTGGTCATAAACAGCCGACCATTAACTGTCATTGTATAATGTTTAATGTGTGCCTCTAAATGGTCATGAAGATTAAGTTGAGCTCTAATATTAAACGTGCTCTTTTTTTGTTTATTTGGCTGTTATGTCCTTTAAGGAGCGGTGCATGCGAAATAGTCTATTGGGTTGTTGTTTGGTTTATTGTATACTGTTAACATGGTTGGTATAACTGAATGAGAATTATCATGACTGTCAATTTCCAATGCCTGATAATACATTTATAAATATGGGTATAATTATGTTTTCCCTTTATTGGCCAAGCCCAAATGTCAGCCAGCCTGTCTGTCTGTACCAACATATAAATGCAGTTCAGTTCAGCATCTGTATTTAATGTAGAATTTGCAATATTGAGTGTGGCTTCACACCATATGGAAATTATGAATAATATGATTGACTCATCGTTTTAATCAAAACAAAATACTTTTGTAACTCCAATAACTTTGCAGAGTAACTCTTTGGCATTCTTCAAGTGAATCATTTATAGGGAACAAGTTGCAGTTGCATAATGTGGTATGGAAAAGTGCTACCAAGTCTGTTACATCATGACAGCACTGACCACATTTGGACTAATTATTTTCAAAATAATTTTCCAGGCAATGAAAACGATTGTTCAAAGAGGGGGGGAGGGGGGTGCAGTTTTTGCAAAAAAAAAAAAAATATATATCCCTGATTTGCAATAGCAATATGAAACATTTTAGCTTTGCTGCCTTTGTGATTATCTCAACATTTAACACACACAATAATCTATTTTACAAAATTTGAAATAAACATAATTACCATGTCGTACTCAACAAAATGGCAATTAATAGGAAGAGGGAAATTATTTATGTGTGCATATTTTCTGTTGTTTCTCTCTATACAGTTTGTATGCAGTGTGAACTTGCCCACAGTGTGTAGCCATGGAGAAGCCCTGGAGGCTGTGGGGGGCAGTGGAACGCTGTGCCCTGGCTCTGGCCTCCTGGTCATGGGGTGCCTGTCGCATCTCTCTCCTGGCCCTCATCCTTACCTTCCACCTCTATGGGGGATTCTTTCTCCTGGCACTTATCTTGGCCTCTGTGGCTGGAATCCTCTACAAGTTCCAGGATGTTCTTCTCTACTTCCCGGATCAACCCTCCTCCTCTCGCCTCTACGTTCCCATGCCGACAGGAATCCCACACGAGAGCGTCTACATTCGTACCAAGGACGGTGTGAAATTAAACCTCATCCTGCTCCGGTACACTGGAGGTGACGCACTCTCTGGGGTTAACCCCGGAGGTCAAGCGAGCCCGGCATCCTCTTCTCCTCCTACAATACTTTATTTCCATGGCAATGCTGGAAACATAGGGCACCGAGTGCCTAATGCATTATTGATGCTGGTCAACTTGAAGGCTAACGTGGTGCTTGTGGACTACCGTGGCTATGGGAAGAGTGAGGGTGAGCCCAGTGAAGAGGGGCTCTACTTGGATGCTGAAGCAACACTGGACTATGTCATGACAAGACCTGACCTGGACAAGACAAAGGTGGTGCTGTTCGGTCGCTCGCTAGGGGGTGCTGTTGCAGTGCACCTGGCCTCAGTCAACCCTCACCGTGTGGCAGCCACCATAGTAGAAAACACCTTCCTCAGCATCCCGCACATGGCAGCCACGCTTTTCTCCTTCCTGCCGATGCGCTTACTGCCCCTGTGGTGCTACAGGAACCAGTTCCTTTCCTACCGGCAGATCACGCTGTGCCGCATGCCCTCTCTGTTTGTGTCCGGTCTGTCTGACCAGCTCATCCCCCCGGTGATGATGAAACAGCTGTATGAGCTGTCACCTGCACGGACTAAACGCCTGGCTATCTTTCCAGAGGGGACGCACAATGACACCTGGCAGTGCCAAGGCTACTTTGCTGCCTTGGAGCAGTTTATGAAAGACCTGCTTAAGAGCCACGCCCGCGAGGAGAGTGTCCAGTCATCTGCCAGTGTCACTATTATTTAAATAGGTTTGATGGATGCTGTATGTCCCAACAGTGTCGAGGCAACCTGACATTACCTGAATTGACTTAACAGAGTTGAAATGTACATTTTTCTGATGTTTTTGTTGGTTAATTTTTGTTTCACTCTTTCAACATTATTGAAAGCATCAGAGTGAAGAGAGCCTGACCAGCTTGGTGTAATAGCAAAACTCAATATGAGGTTTTGTGCTGGAGAATCCTTTTCACTTTACAGCTATGAATGCATGTATTAAAAGCCTTATACGAATGATAACCAAGGAATCAATGATCATGTAATGGACACTGTCCAAAGTTTAATCTTAATGATTGAATAGTCTTTTCATTAATGTCAAGGATCATGTGAATCAAAGGTTGTTTTACTGAGGATTTACTGAAGCAATTAAGGCACAGAGACTAAAGTCCTACTTAACATGGATTCAGTTCATACTTGCAGCCCTCATTTGTTGTGATTTCTGGTATATAAATTTGATCAGAAATTGGGTTTTGAATTATCAAAATATATTGGTTAAGTTTACACTGTTAAAACATTTTGACATTTGGTCGTAAAAGTTGGCTTACTTAGAATGGTTAGAAGGGAAAATGGCAGACGAAAATCTGCTATATATAAAAATGGGTTGTATATGATCTTTACTGGGGTGTAAAGTAAGGCTATTCTATCCTCCACTATTACAGAAAAGGCTGCTAGAAAATTATTTTGTCTTGCTTAAGGGCTGGACAGGCTAAGCAGCTTTGTCCCTTCATTAACTTGTGTGTGTGTGTCCCTCCAAATATTTTGACTCATTAATCCATGATCTTAGCCATTATAATTGTTCATTGGAGGAATTTTTGATTCACCCCTTGCCCATGTCACAAAATGGCTTCGCTGGCTTGGAGAGCTTTTAATGAGCTAATTAACCTTTCCTGTCTTCCAGGAAGTGGAGTGGAGCTAGAGTGACAACAACTGTATCTTATTGGCTCTTGCTCTCGATGCAGCACACTGCACTTCACCGCTATCTAAAAGGCCCTGTTTACACTTGTACTTAAAATGCGTCTTTTTTTGTGATCGGATCACAAGTGGACAGCGAGACACATCGCCGTTTACACCTGCGTCTCCAAATGTGTCCCGCTGACCAGGATTTTGTTACTGCTTACGTCACGCTAAAATCGAGAACAATCGAAACCACAAACGTTATATTTTTTAATGTTCCGAAACAGAAATGTTTATTTGAAATAATGGTATCCGGTAAATAATGTTATTTTTGTAGTTATTTAATTTATTCCAACAAATGAAAATATTTTTCTGCTTGCAATAACTTTAGTTTACTTCCTGTCTGCCTCCGAACGTCACTCACGTCTTCGGACATAAACTTACCGATGGCAAAGGGCCTCCCTTATTTGCAACCATAGGAGGTAAATATTATGCTATGTAGGCCTACCTTATAAATGTTGTTAGACATCAACATCTTTCTGTACAGAATTGTCTGCCCAAATTGATATTAGTCGTCTCGTTTCCCTATTGCTCCAACCGCGTACACTATCGTCTCCATTTTTGCTTTAAACCGTTGGCGCTTCCATCAACATTGATGACGCATCAGGACGGATTACCGTTTACACTACGAAAGATATGTGGTCAAATGCGTCCCAGACCACCTTCGCAAGTTGAGAAAACGTTTACCAAAATGTTTTGGTGGTCGTTTACACTTATATTTAGAGCTGTCCACTTGTGATCCGATCACAAAAAAACACATTTAAAGTACGGTGTAATCGGGGTCTAAGCCATTCCGAAAGCACTTTATTGAGATGTTTTTACATCATGCAGCCATGCTCAATAATGTATGCTAAACAAAAAGTACAAAAGAGTAAAAACCAAATCTACAGCCTGACCTGTTCTTGGACTTTAACCTGAATGTGCATTTTGGGTATGAATTTAGCATTGTGATTTATCTTAATGTATGGAATGTTGTCCACCTTTTTTAAATCTTGTGTGGATTTTTATTCACAGTGGACCATTTTAACATCCTTAGCCAATTCCAATTTCAGGTTTTTAAATGTATAATATATACAATTTTCTATCTATCTGTTGCATATTATAATAGCCATTGTACCGACTACAACTGACCATGTGACTATGCAAAAAAAGAAGAAACACCTTCATTGAGCTGAATGTGTTTCCATTCCTTTTTCCACAGAAAAGGGAATGAGAATACAGTGAACCATGATGCAAGGGGTGAACAATTTAATATTGGGTAACTATTACCTAAACTACATGACTGAATAAATGTTTTTATGCAGGTTACATTTTGGAAGTTAGAATGTCATTATGGTTGGTTCTGCTTTCTTAGTTTAGTGATTATCTGCTGTGTTTAAATCACAAGTGATCAGTTTAAATGCTGTCCATTAGTCAAGCTTGTTAGCAATATGCCACAACAAATCATGGGTTGAAAACACTAATCATACAGGAAATTTGAGTGAAGAAATGCAGATATGATCACTGCATGTTTAAGAAAGAGACTATTTTTTGGTTGTCACCCTTCATTACACACAATACTTTTCTATTTTAGCACTATTTCAACAGCGCTTTTTTCTAAGCACGCATTTCCAATTTTAATTTCCTGTACAGTGATGCAATAAATGAATACATTAGATTTAGTTACTTTTTCCCCAAAAATAATTGTTATTTGTCTGTTGTTAGGTTACAAATTCTATTCAAATGACTCATAGTATTTCACTTTTTGTTTTCTGAGAAAAACTGTTTTGCATCATGTTACTATTAAAAATGTGGTTTACATTTTGACTTCCTTTGTTCATTATTCATTTATTTTCATTAACCAAAATGTCTTGCACACTTTACATTGTGGTTATTGTAATGTCTCTGACCCAGGTGTAAACCGGCTTTTCAGTTGACCCCGTTTTTCCTCATATAACATGGAGGAGATGGCTTTTTGGTACAAACAATGCAAAGTGTATGCTTGGCTGTGTTTATGGTCTAGAAGGAAGCATTGAGGTGTGGTCAGAGTGAAGAAATGGGGAAGTTGCTTTGCCATTCTACTGCCAACAGTAGATCACTGAAGAGGGGATGTGAAGTCAGACTGAAAACGAAAGTTAAGGACATGACTGATCATGGAAGAGTAACGCTGGAACACCAACGCAGCCACCGACACAGAAACATTTTAGGAAGAAAGTATCATTTGCCCTCGACTTAATCCGTCTGAGACTGTGGGAAAGAAGCCAGACTACCCATGCTGCCAGGCAGTGTGAGATCACAGTGTAGCCTGGGCCCCACAATGGCAGTATCGCCAGATAAAGAGCCTGCGAATGGAAAAAGTCTTGGTGACGGGAGGCTGTCCTGGCCGGTGCTGTTGCTGACCTTTGCTGTCATTACTACCACCTCTCTTTCAGCCCTCTCATTGTACCAGCTTCTGGCCCTCAAGGCTGATGTGGAACTTCTAAAATCAGAGGTCTGTCGCAGGAGAGAGGAGCAACAAGAGGCCAGGCACAAAATCCAGGTGAGGCACCCACTCAATTATTTAAAATAAGCCTCTGCATTAAAGGTGGATCCAGATGTAGGTTTTTGAAGAATGCACAGAATATGCAGCAGCAAATGCTTTATTTTCCTGAACAATGATGGATCCATGCCCAGACTTTGGAGAAAATGTGTAGCAGAAGGGGCAGAGCAGAGCCTACTGTCCCAGCCCAGTCTGAGCCTGTTACCCCCCTGCTGAGGAGGAGGAGCAGGAGAAGGGCCAATGCAACACAGATAGCAGGTAAGTCATGGCACAGTACAGACTATACAATCCTTTTGGATTCAGTTACTACCCTGCATGAGTCTGCAGGGAGAGAAGTAGTGGAGGGTGGTAGGGTCTGCAATATTTCGACTGCTCTACCGTTTCTGCTTCTGCGAGAATGTTCGCCCAATTAGACAATGGTCGTTATAAATTATGCATCACTGTGATTAAAGGCTGACTTCATTCGGGTTTAAATGCTTTTTCTTCTGATCACTGTAGACCTGTGCTGCTGTTGCGATGTAGAACCAATGTGTGAAAATGATGAGTCATTAATGGCTAACCAGGATGTGTCTCATTGGAAATGTTCTCTGGCCTCGTTCACTGCACAAACCTGTTTGATGTATTGACAACGTGGTTTGAGATGATTTCACAGTATGCCAGTGCTATATGCAAACACAATGCCGTTAAGATAACAACTCTCAACAGCCGCAGTCCTCTCGGTAATCATTGGGGGAGATCAGGAAATACAAATATTGCTGACAACGTCAAGGGAGGAAGTAGGAGATGTGGTCGTCAACAGTTGAGACCAAACGAGACCGTGAAGTCTCATTCTCTCGTTCTTTCTTTCTCTCCCTACTCAGTTTTTCAGCCCTGCCTGCAGATGTTTGCAGACAACCGCAGGAACACCTTTCAGAAAGGTACAGCAAGCCTATTCTCTATTAGGGTTGTAAAAAAAAAAAGGGGTTTCATTCTCCAAAACATTTATTTTTCACTCTTTACTTGCCAGTTTGTTCACGTTGTTGAAGTAGGTTGATGCATTTATAGTAGGTGATGGAGTACAGAATCAAATTAGGATTGCAACATTTCTTATGTAAAATAATTAAGTTAATTAATTAATTAATTATAAAAATTATTTAATAACAAACATTAAGAATGTATGTATGCATGTACTCATATATAAAAATACAAGCCAACAATGAAATATTTTAAAATAATGTAATACATCTTATAATACAACCAGTTGACCTAGAGAATTGTAATGGTCACATAGTCATAGAAGTGTTTGTGTGCATCCTTGAGACTGCACACAAACCTTAACATCTTTAGTACATACAAAGATATTTGATTCCAAGTGTGATTATCCACACGTAACTCACAACTATATAGTGGTGCAGATTGAAAACACTTCCCAGAGCATACTAACTGATCCTTGATGACTGATAACAGTAGCTAGCATAATGTAGTTCCTTCGCTGTTCTCTTCGCTACTTTTTCCTCCTGGTCCAATATAGTGTAATTTGCCTTAGAGTTTTCCTCGGAGCAACACACAGGTATCCCCTGGCAGACAGGGCTGATCAGAGGCAGCGCTCTGGAGGTGGATAACAACAGCATGGTGGTCAGAGAGGAAGGCTTCTACTTCTTGTACAGCCAGGTCGGTTTCCCTTCTGGCAGAGCATGGAAAGGGCACTAGGTGGTGCCACTGTATAGAATATGTGTCGCTTGAATTGATTTGAAAGAGGAGTGTGACGCTGTAAAGTGGAGCGCTAACCCTGACAGAGGACTCTGCTGACATTCAGCGGCTAGGAGAATATTGTGTCTATTCTCACATGGTGTCCTCACATAACCCGTGATAAGGAATGTACAATATCTGTAAACAGCACATATTGGGTTACAAACCTTTGGTATTGTAATTGTAATTGTTCTCGCCCAATGTCAGCTGGGATTGGCTCCAGCTCCCCCGCGACCCTCTAGAGGAAAAGCGTTTAAGAAGATGAATGAATGTAATTGCGTTGGATTATAATTCCCACCAAACTACCTCCACTGCAGTTTAGAGCGCGCCGTGCTTAGGTTGTACATCTGTCCCCCCTTCTGGCCGTGCGGTGGCCCTGCTCAGGTGTACTACATGGACAGCACCTTCGCCATGGGCCATGTGGTGATCCGGAGGAAGAGGAACGTGGTTGGAGACGAGCCGCAGCACGTGATCCTGTTCCGCTGCATCCAGGCCATGAACCCGGTCTACCCGTACAACACGTGCTACACAGGGGGTGAGCCGGCGTCTTAACGTTCACATTCTTCTCTGTTTGCACTGTACACAGCAGCTGTTAACAAAGACGAGACCTCAGTGGTTCTCTCTGTAAAATACATGGTGTCAGCACTTAGTTTGAGGGTGTGTGTTTGATATGTGTTAAGTTCATAAGAGTGCCCCCCCCCCCCCCCCCCCCCCCCCCCAACAAGGGGGGG
>OMPB01072251.1:14499-24838 GCA_900312615.1 Stylephorus chordatus | reverse complement strand
GTTTAAAAAAAAAAGATATATATATTTATATATATATTTAAAATATGTGGTTTCATGTGTATTTATTATATTTTACACCCACAGGGAAAGTGTGCATGCTTAACATTAATTAATCATTTAGTAAGAATAACACATTTTATGTCCAGGTATAAAATGGCTTTTGTATTCACTGTATAACTTACTTCATCATGAATCTAGTCTCTCACAGCCCTTTGGTCCCTATTCTTTCCTCTCACTATATCATGTCTGCGGAAGTCTGACGCAGATGAAGAGGGCTATAGAGCTGTTTATTGGAAAACCCCAAGCTAGATTCACGATAAACCAACAGGTAGCCTACTAAAGCTAGTATCCATTGGGAACCATGTCCTAGCCTACATCCAGGACCCTGTCTCGTCTAAGCACTCACCTCTCAAACGGTCTGCATTTTATCAATGCTAGGTGCATGTGGACATGTCATATGCGCCAAAATAAACTAGTGTTTTTGGATACTTTGTGGTAATGCCGTTGGATGTTGAAATGCAAACGCATATATATTTTCTTTTTCTTTCATTCTGTCCTATTTTGGAATCCAATCGTAACCTAAAACGCATTTTGCTGGCCCATTGGTGTATTATAAAACAATTGAATACACTGTGGTATAATGTTATATTACAATTATATTTCTATGGATAATACCCATATAGCGAGGGTTGGTGAATTTGTAATCGTTTCAAAAAAAGTCACCAATGTCGTTTCAACCGTATAATTGAATAGCAACCATTAACCCCCAGAGTCAGATATATTTGATAAAGGCAATATAACTGCGTATATAAATAATATTACATCTATCGTTTCTTACATGCATTGCTTTCAATTTCAAGTTGGTACTCGGGTTTGGGCCGTATAAACTCGGGTTGTTTCGTTACATCCATGGCATGGCTCATACGTCTCAAACCTTTCATAAACGCGGCCGTGCGTTAGGTTAGACCCTAGAGCTTTTGACTTTGTCCTAGCTCGTGCGTTGGACCAGGGTTGGACCCTAGAGCGTTTGACTTTGTCCTAGCTCGTTTTCCGTAGTTTGATTACGCACATGTAAACAATCGGCCAGTGCTTGTTTCAATGTTCGCTGTATGTTGAGAGAGACTAGACCGTTGCCTCTGAGTTTGCTGCAGTTCCTACTTGTTGCACTTGCTTGAACAAACTAGTGAGTAAATTGATTTACAAAAGTTGGCAACAAATACATTCACAAATACTTAATTTAAAAACATCATTTTAAACGGCTACGCTTGTACCTACAGGCCGTGTAGAACCCATTATTTACCCAAATATTCGGTCATACTGATGCTGAGATATGGTCGTTTTACCCAACATTATTTATGAGATACAGTCGTTTTTGATTGCCAGTGGGCATGCCTTCTGTTGCGGTCATCTCAGCTGCGCTGCTTTCCCTCTCTGTTATATACATGATATACATGATCAGACACATATCTGATCATGACATCAGAGTGTCAAAGTCAATCAATACAGCGCTCAATTTTGAGAAATTTGTAGGACATCCTCGAGCATTTCAAAACCACGAAAAAGTTCAGAATTTAGTGAAAAGTTGGAAAAACCACCAAGGAATACGCCAACAGCCCCCGGATGTAAGAAAGCTCACGAGTTCCTCCAGGGATGATACCTGTGCCATGGCCCTGGAGAGTAGATTTGACTGTGCAAGGGAAAGAGTTCTTACTCATGGTGAGTGCAAGGAAAGAGGGTGCTGCTACGCCCCTTTGGCTGATTCACTCCTTGGGGGTCCTCCTTGGTGCTACTATCCTCGTTCATATAGCGGCTACAAGATGGGTCCACTCACTCCCACCAGGCGAGGCCAGGCTGCCACCCTGATACGGCCCACGCCCTCCTACCTCCCCAAGGATATCTCCACACTCCGTTTAGAGGTCATAGAGGAGACCTCTAGCTGTTTGCGTCTAACTGTGAGTATGGGTTTATCCTGTGCACTTTCCCTTGTATCCCCTATTCCGTTTGTATTTACATTATAATAAATCAAAATTATGAAAAATAATAAATTGGTATGTACCTTGCCTTCTAATTCTAACTGACGTGTTTGTCAATGGTAATAATTTAAATTCAAAATCACTGTTTAAGAAAATGAATTGAGAGAACATTAACTAGCTTTTTATTATTCTTTGCAAACTGATCAACCTGCTTTAGCTGAAGGACCCCTTGATGAAACGATATGAAGTTCCTCTCCCTCCTGGTAACCCAGGTAACCTCAGGAGACATGATGACACCCAAGACTTACTGTATACAGCCGAGTTTCAGTCAGACCCCTTTGGCTTCGTTATTCGACGTAAATCCAATGAACGGGTAATGTGAGTACATTTTTCCAACTAAAGTTCTCAGGTAAAGGTTGAGGTTGCCCTCGTTTACAATGATGTCAAGTTACAGACAAATTAAAAATAGACAAAACACAGATGAGAAAGAAAAATCTGTTAAAATACTTACACGTTGAAGCAGGGAGGTTTGTGATCATGTTTTAAATTGCCCAAACGTTAGTAGAGTATTGATTTTTAGCTTGTGTTGAAGATCATTCCAAGAAATTGGGGCACTATAATAAAAGTCACTAAAAACAAGTTCAGACAGTGTAAACAGTGCTCGGGGGACCATAACCATAAACCAGTCATTTGATCAAGTTAGATAGGGTCAAAGTTCATCCAGCATCATTGAGATGTAAGGTGGTAGCTTTCCAACAAGTGCTTTATAGATTTAAAAAAAATAACACCAATGTTTATTATGTCTCTCTGCCAGAGAAGACCAACCCACCTTATCATACAGGATACAATGGTGAGTGCCGCTAACACCAGTAATACATCTGAGGGCAGGATGATAGACCGATTAGACCGTGTCCAGGGGTGTTGGAGTGGAAAGAGCAGCATTTCTATAAATGACATCCCCGTAATCCAAAACTGATAGAAAGGCTGCCTCAGCAATCCTCTTTCTACTAATCATAGCTGGTTCTGTTATGATGCAATGAGGTTAAACACACAAACAACATTCATAAAACTGAAAGCAACACCAAAGAGAGAAAAACTTGGATGACAATAAAAACCAATGGAAAAAAACAAACAAAGCATTCAAAGTCATAGGAGGACACTTTAATATCCAAGGTGCATAAGATGGTGTATATTATTACTGACTTGTTTTTGTGTGGAAAAAAAAACACTCCCCAATCCCACTAAACCTTCTCCCTGGCCCGTGACCTGGCGGTTGGTCTGGCTCGTGGCTCCTTCGGGTCCAGAGTGAACACCACGGTGGCTCCTCTGCTGTTCGCCGACCAGTACCTGCAGCTGTCCACCTCCCTGGCCTCCTCTGTGTTGTCTGGACTGGGGGAGCACTATACCCCTCTGAGCCTGGACGTCAACTGGACCACCCTCACCCTCTGGAACAGAGACACGGCACCTCATGTCAGTTCAAAAGACCACATTTTTAGTTTGAATTTGCCATCAGTAATCGAAGTGCTGTCTTGTTGAGCCTCGGTCACCGTATAACTCAGGCCTTTGGAGCATTTTTGAATAGCCGTATAGGAAGTGATGTCAATTTATCAATCAGGATGATAACTGCTTTGGTAGCGGATTCTGCAGTTCTACTGCAGCTGCTATGCTAACCAGCTAAAAGGTATTCTAGAAGACTGAAAGGGAAGCCATGCTTAGCGTAACAGTATCGACTCGTCTAAGTGTTTTTGGCGCTCCACAGGCTAATGCTAATCTCTACGGCTCCCACCCGTTCTACCTTGTACAAGAGCAAGACAGCCTGGCTTACGGAGTCTTCCTGCTCAACAGCAATGCCATGGGTACGTCTCTGTTTACCACACTAGCACCCAACTTTCATCTGTCTCTATATGTACATGTGCTTCGTTCCGTTCTCCCGGCGTTTACATGTGCAGCACTTATCGTCCACTAGAGGTGGTGTTGCAGCCAACCCCGGCCCTCACCTGGGTAACCATTGGTGGAATCCTGGATCTGTACATCTTCTTGGGCCCCGACCCCCAGAGTGTAGTCCGGCAGTACCTCCAGGTCATTGGTACGGCATCAGAATCATCACATTCGATTTTTGTCGTCAAATGACTTTTTCTTTTCTTTTTTTTCTTCTTTAATTTGAGGCAACCTCACCAACATAACAATGCCTATCTTTGTTCATTGTTATAAAATATAAAGTTATGCCTTTGACATGTACCAACAATATTTTTAGCATTGACCCTCACTTTGTTCTCCTCTTCATTTCAATCACTATTGTCATTTTTAAATCCGAATGGGAGAAAAGAAAAAAAAACGTTAAGCAAATACTGTATTTAAATAATAACACAGCCCACTCAGGGATGAGGGACTCCAAGAAAGGACCTGGTCAATGTCCAAAGTCTCCATACAGACAGACTTTGTCTAGATTTTAAGGGAGTTATACCGCCAATGCCTTCTAGTGGTTGTCAAGTTGGCCAGATGGCATGGAAGGAACAGAGTGTGGGATTGACCCTTAACCCTCCCCAGGCTATCCAACCATGCCCCCCTATTGGGCCCTGGGCTTCCATCTGTGTCGATGGGGTTACCTCACGACAAATGCGACCAGATCAGTAGCACAGCGCATGCACAACGCCAACTTTCCGCTGGTAAATATGTCTTGGTTGACAAGTCGATTGAAAATGTATATTTTACTTATATTTGTAAGTCAATATTCCCAGTAGTAGCGACCATATTTACATTGCTTTCTAACTTAGAGGTTTACTGCCAATTGACCAATAGTCTGTGTCAAATAATTCAAGTCTGTTAAAAATAATGTTTCATCAGATATTTAGGTTCTTGTGTACTGTTAACATTGACTTTGAATGTTGAATTGACCTGCAGCCTAAACACAAACTGTTTTCATTTGCGTGATCAGGATGTACAGTGGAATGACCTGGACTATGCAGACAAATGCAGGGTGTTCACCTTTGACCCCCAGCGATTCTGGGATTTACCGGACACGGTGGAAGAGTTCCATCGGCGGGGCATGAAGTACATCCTTATTCTGGTCAGTTAAAAAGAGGCTCCGCTATCCAAATCACTTGCTTTCATCTTCGAAGTTTAACTGACAAGTCATCAGCTTCTGAAACAATGTGTACAAGTCTAAACTGTTGAGAGAAGCGATAACACTGACCCAGTGACAATGCCAAACATGTTGTTATATGCTCTGTCAACACTAGGATCCCGGTATCAGTAGCACCAGTCCCAAAGGAACCTACCCTCCCTTTGATGATGGGCAGAGAAGAGAGGTCTTCATTAAGAATGCTACAGGACAGACCCTCATTGGGGAGGTCAGCCTTTCTGGATCTTTGATGAAGTTTGTGTGCGTGTGTGTGTGTGCGTGTGTGTGCGTGTGTGTGTGTGTGTTGGAGACAGAGTGTTTCTGTGTGTTCATCTTTGCATGGGAAAGTATGAACAAACACATTTCTACCTTAAGAAAATGTTATGAAATATTACTGAATTCTGTTTGACAAATTCAAGAGTCTGATATCATACATTGCCATAGAGTTTATTATGACCCCAATTGGACTTTTCTTAACGTTTTATTCGGAATCCTTAAGTTATTATGTGTGATTATCGTGGAATTTAGTGCAGGGTTCTGCTGTGTGCCTGTACTGTGTGTCTAAGGTGTGGCCAGGCCAAACAGCCTTCCCTGACTTCACAAACCCAGAGACGGTACGCTGGTGGGAGGACTGCATCCAGCAGTTTCTTTCCAAAGTCAAAGTAGATGGGCTGTGGATTGTGAGTTCATGTACGCATGCACACACTCACTCACTCACTCACTCACTCACTTACTGACAATTTGGGCTTGTACATTGAACTCATATTAGGAATGCACTACATCTTTTGTTGACATGCATATAGATGTATATACTGTACACTGAACGTATACACAGACTATATACACAGAACATATACACAGATGTATGAAGTTGGGTCTCTTCTGCTCCTTCCAGGATATGAATGAGCCAGCCAGTTTTGTCCAGGGCTCTGTGGAGGGCTGTCCTGACACTGACCTGGAAACTCCACCCTACACTCCCAGTAAGTTCACTGGATCTAAACCATTGACTCCACAGAAACACAGGCCTAACCAACCTAACCGACGTCCACGTTTGGCAAATGTTGACATGCTGTAAATATTGCAACCAGGATATGGGCGGTTGAACTGTTGAACTGATGAACTGTGACCAGTGCACATGAAGTGTAGTCAATGTGCAGAGAGGCAGGTAGGGAGATTCTTTATACAACAGTTGACAATCAAGAGAACAGTAGGGGGATAATTAACATGGGGAAAAGTTGCGGTATTCACCAAAAAAAAAAGTCTAAACTGAGCCTTGTCTTTGTTTGCTTTCTTTGTGGGTCAGGATGTTTTATAAAATGTACAGCAACCAACCGACAAGGGCCTAGAACAATTCTTCCTCGCCCCAACTGAACGTCACTCTGTTGAAGTACTTACATTGTACTCAACTCAACATTCAACTAGCTTTTTAAAGGGCATGTCAGGAAGCCCTCAGAAAAGCATCAACCGTATCACAAGGAAGTCGTTGTTTATTTATCATGTGTCAACTGTAGCATGTGTCTGTCTCCCTTTGAAAGAGGGCTTGATTGGAGGTCGGCTGAACTCAGGCACCCTCTGCATGTCGGCCCAGCAACACCTGTCCACCCACTACAACCTGCACAATCTCTATGGGTTTACAGAGGCTGCCGCCACCTACAGGTAGCCCACCGCACTGCAAGAATCTGGATAGGAAAAAAAAAAAGAATAAATAGATAAATGTATAGGGGTGTAACGATTAACCGATACGCATCGGAAAATTGGTACAAGAGTTAGAAGAGTTAGATACGGCTGCATCGATTTAAAACCACCAATCCAATTCAAATTTTGAGGGGACTCAGCCAAACACCAATACGGCCGTCACAAACCCATACAGCCATCGCGTCACTATCAGACCCCATACATATCCGAAAGGTCTCAGTAAACTCACTATTTGCGTCCCCTGCCACTTTCACCGCACATATTTCATTTCAACAAGGCTACAAACTGTTGTTCAGAAGATGCGATGCGACACGGCTTTTTGTTTTTAATTTTTATTATTTTTTAGAATTATATTTCTAATATGGAATTGACAACTAGATCAGATCAAAACATGATCAAAAACATGAATGTGGACAGGATCCCCTCGAAAATTGAGATGTTACATCTCAAGGGGCTATCCTACCCTATCCTAAGACATTTTTCGATAATAATAATTTTAACGACACTCCGAGTCGGGGTGTCTTTAAAAATGTGGGCCTGTGAAGCCCTTTGAGACTGTAAAAGTGATAAAGGGCTATATAAATAAAAATACTTTGACTTTGACAACTACACGTCTACTTAAAATACACGTTGAGATTTAAATTTCATTTCAAACCTTTATTTAGACAGGTAAATCTCATCCTATGGATGCCCTTTTAATGTAGCCATTACTCTGCAAATTGATATTGGACTTGGTCTGGACTGACAAGAATTAAACATTCAGGTTTACATTTTGACTAAACTATGGTCTGTTTCGCGGGTGGTATGGTGTGATTTCCTGTGTCACTTCTCGCCTGTGTTTTCGTGACAACACGTTGTACAAGACAGCAAGTACTCTACAGCGATCTGACGAGCCATTAGTTGGAAAAGCACAGATAATGAGATATTTCCTCACTCAAAATTGCTTGTTATTATTCGGGATTAAAAAAAGAGGTGCTGGGCCATGATTGACATGTCTGTGCATTAGCCGTTAGCTGTGCATTGCTTCAAATCGATTCATATCATTGTGACCACAAGATAAAAATGCGTTTGCAACATTATGACTAAGTAGTCGTTTCATTTACTGTATACAGTAACCTGATGTGCAAACTCGACTCAGGTCGCAAGCTCTGCACTGCTCGTGTCTCTCTCTCTCTCTCTCTCTCTCTCTCTCTCTCTCGCTCTCGCTCTCATTCAATTCAAAGTGGCTTTATTGGGGAACTTACATTTACATTTTCAAAGCAATGTGAAAATTAAAAAAAAAAGCATTGCAATGAATCAAACATATAAAAATGTAAGTAAAATTAACTGAATACAAACTAAAAATGTGTACTTTTGCTATAAAATATATATACCAACCACATTGAACCAATATGTTCAAAGGAGATAGAGGGATTGGAAGGAATTCCGGTATTCTTATGATTTATGTTCCTTTGTAGGTATGTGCTTCACTGCTTTTATTTTCCACACAGATTGGCAGAGCAGGTGTAATGTGAGTAATAGGGTGGAGAGACATTCAGCCAGCCCACCAATCCAGATCCTTGTTTATAAAAATCGAATTATTTTACTGCGTGTGGCAGTCTTCTGCTGCTGTAATGCCAAATTTCCCCCCTGGGGGATCAATAAAATATTATCTTATCTTGACATTATCTTTTGGGCATGAGGGTCTAGCAAATTTTTGACAGTAGTGTAGTGATTTGTGCATGAAAATAAGGGAGTTAATGTGTTGGACTCAGATTGTGCTTTTGCAGTGCAAAATACAGTAAACAAAACACTGACTTGTTTTGAAGAAACATTTTGAATATTTTTTTTTTACTTACAACCGGACACTTCAATACATGTTAAATTCAACTGAATCGGACCTGAATCGAATCGGCTGAAACAAATCGTATCGTATCGTGGACCATGTATCTAGATGTGAATCGTATCGTCTCAGAGGGAAAGATACACATCCCTAATATATATATAAACATACATTGAAAACATCTAGAAGTTCCAGTTGAGACAAGTAGAGGTTAAACTCTTTCGGAGGGCATCATTTCTTTTGTTAAGCTGCATTCAAACTTTTCCTTTTCCTTTGGCAAAAACCGCATGGCTGAACACTATAAACATGTGAAACCTATACTGTAGGTCTTAATGCATTTGAGGGATTACGAGGTGCGAGGGATGCAATCTTTTTAAATCAAAATGTAAATTGGTTGAACTATTTAGGGACATTCAGGAATACATGCTCTAATGGATTTAGTAATTACATATCCAGAGAAGCCTTCTCAGCTGACATTACCAATAACATCGCTAGAAAGACAATTTCAATACAGACATTGTATCATTTGAGATTTGCTCTATTGAAATATTGCCATGCCAAACAGGGAGATGTTGTTGTTCATGACAAATGTACTTTTGTAAGTCGCTTTGGACAAAAGTGTCTGCTAAATGCCCTAAATGTAAATGTAAACATGTTTCTAAATTGGCTTTCAGTTTTCCAGCTGGGTCAAGTTAAGATAAGACAACGATAATAAGGCCGGTTGTGTGGAACATTTGGAGAGCATCCCTGATCTCTTAGGGCAAAGCAGAGCTCAGAGTATAACAAAGTACGGAGGAGCTGTAAGGCTTCCTGACTGATCCGTCCACGGTGGTGTCTGGGTGTGTCAGGGCTCTGCTCAACGTTCGGGGGAAGAGGCCCTTTGTTCTCTCCCGCTCCTCCTTCCCGGGAGTGGGCCGCTTCTCCGGAGTGTGGACAGGAGATGTGAGGAGCAACTGGGAGCAGCTTCGCTACTCTGTTCCCGGTAAGGAGAAGTGGATTCATTCACAGCGATTTGTGTCTGGAGCGACTCACATAGCGGGATGAAGGTTGTTGTTTTTTCTCAGAGCATATATTGTTTGTTGAGGGAGTTTGTTCCAATAACGTATCTTGTGATCTGGGAAGATTTATTTATTTATTTTCTTTAATGTGACCTTTTGCGACGCCCCCAGCTGTGCTGCAGCTGGGCCTGTTTGGCGTGTCGCTGGCGGGGGCAGACATCTGTGGCTTTGAGGGCAACACCACTGAGGAGCTCTGTGTGCGCTGGATGCAGCTGGGAGCCTTCTACCCCTTCATGAGGAACCACAACGACAGGCTCAATGCTGTGAGATACAGTCTGCCTGTCTGTCTGCCTGCCTCCATCTCTGTCTGTCTGTCTGTCTGCCTGCCGGCCGCCATCTCTGTCTGCCTGTCTGTCTGTGTCTGACTGTCTGTCCGTCTGCCTGCCGCCATCTCTGTCTGCCTGTCTGTCTGTGTTTGCCTGCCTCCATCTCTGACTGTCTGTCTGCCTGCCACCATATTTATATGTCTGTTTGTCTGCCTGCCTGTCTGTCTGTCTGTCTACCTGCCTGCCTCCATCTCTGTCTGTCTGTCTGCCTGCCTGTCTGTCTGTCTACCTGGAAGAGGTCATTCTAGCCTGTTAAAATGTGTGTGTGCATGTGTGTGTGCGCGTGTCTATGTTTGTGTGTTTGTGTATTCTATCTTCAGCCCCAGGAACCCTACGTGTTCGGG
>OMPB01072046.1:0-11014 GCA_900312615.1 Stylephorus chordatus | reverse complement strand
TCAATTAAATCAAAGCGGCTTTATTGCTCTTCTCTGTCAGGTGACATATATACATTTTTTTCTTTTCTTTGTACTTTTTGCGCACACCGAACCACAACCTTCCATGGACGACATTTTCTTTACTAGTAAATATATACAGCTGTAATTAATTTACTTAATTAATTACAAGTTCTCCTCAAGTTCTAGCGCCCCTATCGGAAACGCGTGAAATAGCACTTGCGCTCGCGTCAAGTTACAATTTTTTGCACGACACACGCTGCTACGCGGACGCCAGCTACGCGCACGACAGGTACGCGAGTGTGTGTAGTGGCGTGCACGTTGACTATGAATCGCGCACGCGAGTGCACGCCACTACACACACTCGCGTGGCTGTAGCGCGCGTAGCTGGCGTCCGCGTAGCTTGCGTCGACTATGAACCAGGCCTGACGCATCCACACATCACCGAGAGCGTTGTGAAGGACTGGGTATGTGTTATCAACAATTTATTAGAGCAACACAAGACTTTAACAGACAATGACATTTACAACGGGGGAGATTTAAACGCGCTGGACTGATTTTCGACCGTTTTCGCGTTAATCACCGTCTCAGCCAGTCAGGAGCTACTTTTAGCCTGGGGATGTTTTATGAATCCAGGGCCTGGAACACACACGGGTTCATCAGCTGGCAATTTTCAATGGAAAGCACGGATTACGATTTAAGAGTATTATTAACAATAACGGAAAGCTGAAATGGAAAACAGTGAACATTCCTGCAGTTGTCACAAGGCATTCATTACAGAATATTATGACCTTGACAGCGAGGACACAAACAGGAAGTGGTCCATCACAAGCACACTCACACTTCAACCTACACACAAGCTCAATTGCTTGTACCAGCTTTGCATGTTGGCTGATATTTGCCTACCTTTCTGTCCCTCCACTCTAACCTGCCTGTTTTTAAATTCCCCAGCCTGACACTCAGTCCCCAAAGCCAGGAGTTCTCCTCTAAAAGGAACAAGAAGGTATAATGTAGTGGTTAGTTTGATCAAATCGTTGTATTGTGTTGACTACTGGACACACACAAACTAGCTAACTGCCTACTCAACAACGGGTCTGGATTAGCGGAGCAGGCGTGGTTTATGGAAGTCCTGATCTCACTCCAACGTGAGAAACAGGACGCATACACACGAGATCTGGCATGTATGTATGTATCCCGTTCTTCTTCTTGTCCTGGCCCTCGCCACACGTGAGAACCTCTCCACAGATAAAATCAACCGCTTGAAGACGGATCTGAAGGATGTCATGGGCACAGTAGTGGACATGTTAACGCCTGGGGACATCAAGCTCACCTGGGATCATTTCGCCTCGTGTATCCCGGATGGAGATGCTGAAGGCATCATGAACAGGTGGATGACCTATTTTGCCAGCGCCGCCCTAGTGCGCATTCGGGTCATCATTCAACAAGCACGCTGTGCGGGATTGACCAGTTTGGACACTACCAATCGCGCCATCAACACACACCCCTTCTTCCCCTGGTACCTTGTCATGCGCTTATACCCCCTGGAGTGGGCAGCCGCCACCGCTGCAACTCAAGCTGTCGGTGACAATGCTTTCTACGGTTTCCGTCCTGATCTCGAGCTGGTGAGATCAACTCTGTACAAGCGCCTGGCATGGGTTTGCAGTCGCCTCCTTATCGCCACAGGAGAGACTAACCTCGGGAACTACAAAGGTTTCGTCGAGGATAAAGCCCAAGCCAAAAACATTTGGGAGATGATTAGTGCTTACATCCAAACAACAGCCAACGCGGACCTCGCTGAGGACATGACGGATGCCGAGTTAACTGCAGTTACACCAGATATGGCAGTAATTCAGCATACCAACGATCCCCTGCTGTTACAGTAATATCTGCTAACTTGTACTGTATGCAACTTTACCAGGTGTAACGTAGTTTTCTGTAGTTGTGGCCAGGGCCATGGACAGGGTTTAGACATTAGTGATTTCCAGGGGTCTTTTAATGGAGCTTATTTACTGCATTTCGGGACGAGCAAAATTCATACCAAAATGACACCTACAACCCAAGCTATACACTAGCCTACACACAAACTCATTATCTATATTTAAATACATACAAAATATATGTATTAAAGCTGCACAATTTGTCACAATTTACCCTCTTCTTATGTGTGTGTGATGTCTGATTTTAGAACACACTAACTACAGGCCGTTCGCCTCCCTTGTGTTGATTTTGTGCATATACATCATGGTCTAGTGCAGAAAGCAATTCCCCACACCATGAAAAAGCCTTCAACACATTATTCTGGTGATGGGGTTAAAAGAAATACCTTTGCAGTCCCAGGGTAAACGTTGGACAAGTGGCATTCAGGTCATTCTCTCATCCAAATACCTAAACCACATAACTATCCATTCATGAAATGAGATCGCACACTTTACAATCCTCCTGACCCCGGGAATGAACATTAATGTTTTTTAACAGAAGTGATCCTCCCTGACCAGTCGTCACAAAACAGTGCATCGGCCCATTGTAAATAGAACATATTCCAACGATGTAATCCACCAAATCACACTTCAGGATATTCTATTAATAATGATGAATTCGCACTTCGGAGTGACAGTCACAGAAAACTGGTTTATTAAAAACGGCGTCTGCAAAAATCGCCGCCTATAGGCTAACGTTACTGCGGAAGAAAAGCATGGCGTGCTTTTCCCAGCCCCAACATGTTTGTGCAGGGTTTCAGCAGAAATTATTATTTTTTATATATTTTTTTAAAATCCCTGTAGTTAGTTATAACAACAAAAACATTTTCATAAGCCTAAGGCTAAAACTCTATGCTAATTTACTTTTTGAACCTTCTAATTGATTATGCAAACCTAATCCATTAATGTATCTCATGTAACGGTAACGTTTTTATATATGATTTATTTGTGGGATTTGTGGGGACAAAAACAACAATACAATACATAAACTCTTGCATGTATGACTGAATAAACTAAATAAAATGTTGCTGCAGGACAGGGCATCGCCGTGGAGACATCATCCATCTGGAGGGACCTGACATGTTCTAAGAAGGGTGGCCAAATTTTAGAAACTTGTTCATTAAAGACACAAAGGGTGTGTTTAATTTTTTTTTATCATTTCAGAACGGATAGCGCATTCTTTATCCTGGAGGCGGGACAAAGACTGTACTGCACTCTCATATGCCCCGCAGCTCAAAAGGTCTTTTCATCTCTTTTTACCTTTATCGATCGGTTCGATCTGAAGGTCACGAACCTTAAAACATACACAATACAGAATTATGCACTGATAAATCCTCACTACCCATATTAAAAGCGCATACACAATATAACACATTCGCTCTTGCAATCACTCACCAGTTCCTTCTCCCGTTAAAGTCACACTGAGAGCCCTTGCATTGTCGCTGAGTATATATATCAGGCAACACAGCAAATGTAACTAGAAACAGTTAGTCATGGAATATTGAAAGTAAAGTAAAGTATTTAAAGACACCTGCATTCCAAATATCATCGAATGCCATTTCCACAGCATTTCCATAGCAACACCATAACATTCTAGATTCAAGATCTCACAACAAATGCATCACAACTTAACTGATTCCCATATTAACAATTGCACTATTTAACACAATTCGCTTTAACACCCCAAAACTCAATTTAAACTTAACACCACCCCACAGAATGTCACACAAAGACTCTTCCAGTGCATCGGAATAACACGCCTCGCTAGCAATGCGAGAAAAGCTACAAGTTCGAGGAAATGGGACGGCAGTGAATGATCAGTGGGACACTAAACAGGCCAAATGAGAGGGAGGGGTGGGTGTTAGCAGATGTGATGGCTGAGAGTGAATCAAAGACAGACGTACAAAGCAGAGATAGTCCAACACATGTGGGTGAAATCAGCTGGTGGCATTCATCACAATTTGGATGAGTGTCAGGACAAATGCGAGCTAGTTTGCTCTTAGACCGGTGGACTCTGTGAACTACTTTGCATCGTAAGACTCCGTGACGTACACGAATAGATGACCCGTGGACATGTTTCAAAACTGACTGCCAAACCTCAGCCTCTATCTCTATATTGAGACCCTCAGGATAAGTAGTGCGTAGATTATCGGAGGCCGAAGGTTGGCACGTGAAGAGAATGTCATTCGGCTTTGAAATGGTACGTTTGAGGTAAGGGTTAATATTAAAAATGGTGTCAACCCAGGTAGAAGGAGGAATAGTAGGGAAACCAGGGAAGCCTTTACGAATAAAGTCTTGGATTTGTAAATATCTGAAGTTGGTCATCTGTAAATTGAATACACGAGTTAGCTGATCAAAACGATGCAAATGTTCCATCAATGTAAAGATGCTTTGCCATCCCATGGTCTTCCCAGGTTGCAAAAAGTCCTATCAGTGATAGAGAGAGGGAACAGAGGATTGGTGTGTACAGGGAATAGAAGAGGTATTGCCTGGAAGTAACGATAAAGTTTAATGTTACAGTAAAATGAGCATCATTTTGATGTAGTTCTTAAACGTTTTTACTTTGAATTCTATTGTTTTCTTACCGAATTTTAACTTTAACCACATGAAACTATGTAAATGTAAATACATTTAGGCTGTGTGTATGATGTGTCATGTGAAACCATGACTTACCACGCTGGGTGACACCCACCCTAGTAACGCCACAAGAGAAGAAAACTGCTGTCATTACTTTTTGAAGAAAAGTAATGACAGCAGTGAAACAGTTATACAGGATACTGCAGGTCACCTTGCATGTGCATGGTAGTTTAATTCATACCCACGTTTACCATATGGACATTGGAGAGGACGGGTTTCACGGAAAAGCTGCCAAGGTCTGGAATAGTGGTATATGTCAAAGTGCCGCTCTGGGCGACACCTCTGTCTGTTTCCATGCTCTAAGTTCTTCCTGTCCTCTTCCCACTCTTAGTCTTGCTGTCTGGATGAAAGGAACAGGAAGGTCATTGACGGAGGAACCCTGCATTCGCGGGCATCTACAAGCTTTCTGCTAAAAGAAAAACAGTCAAAGCAACCAGCAACAGCATAGCGTACGCATGGCTTTCATAAAGGTTAAGGCTGGTGTGGAAGGGCTGGCAAAGGAGAGGAGAGGAGAGGAAAGGAAAGGATAAGAGAGAAGTGAAGGGAAGAGAGGAGAAAAGAGAGGACTCTGAGGAGAGTCATTTGGAACATGATTTATGCAGACTGCCGGCATTACACAAAGTTTTAAGCCCACTGGTAGTCACTATTTATCCAGCGTAATGAATCGGCTTAATTATTAGTCTTGAATGGGCTCATTCACTAAAAAAAAAAGGTTTGTGAACATAAATTCACAAAAACAATAATCTCTGTTATCTAAAACAACACTGTGTGAAATCAGAATTGTCATTCCACATTTACTTTTAATAGTTTAGGCAAAAACAAATGTTTTCTCTTTATTCTTGGTCCGCTTTTCACATTTTATATTTTTCCCATAGATGTCTTTAAAGATTAATGTTACGAAGAAGCCAAATTTGGCTCCGGAAAGACAGGCCATTAGTGTAACGGAAAGGTAATAGGTTGCCAAAGATGCACATTCAACCCTGCTTAAACCTAGTAGAGTTTGAAAGAACTTTCTCTGAAATGATGTAGAAATTAAATATTTTTTTGCCCCCCATCCTCGCAAAGAATCGTCGTCACGTTCAACTATGTTGTCACATTAATGTGTTATTACAAACAAATCGAATAGTAATGGTAGGCTTAATACAATTGTTCAAGGAACCACATTTTATCTCAGGGAATAACAGGGATTGTACTTTGCAGGCATATGTTTTTCGTACTAGTCAACTAGATCTTGATCTTGTTAAGTGTACACTGATTCAGATTTCATAATATCACTTTAAATCCAGAGGTGGAAAGTACTCAAGTAAAAGTACTTGAGTAGTTTTTTTTTGAAGATCTGTACTTTTACAGTATTTTAAAAATGCTATAGTTTTACTCTTACTTGAGTAATTTAAGTAAAAAAGTATTCTACTTGAGTACTTTTGAATTTACAAATGAGTAAGAGTAAATTAAACTCAGGTTTTTGTTTTGCACACCACACTGAAAGGTTTTAGTATGTCCTTTCCAATATCAGTGCATTTGATTTTTGTTTGTTAATATATAATTTTACATACATATACATACATGCTGTTTAATGATATTGCTTTAGGACAGCTTAATAATTTATTAATATTGTTTCTGTTTTGTTTTTTACTCTAAGAACGCAAATTTACTCTTACTCGTAGTACTTGAGTACTTTTAAATAGGCTACTTTTTTACTCATACTTGAGTAATTTCCTGGACTACTTCTACTTGAGTTAATTTTCACTAAAGTAACAATACTTTCTCAGTGCTCTTTCCACCTCTGCTTAAATCTTATATCGACCTGGTTGCAACTCTGCAGTATTCTTCAAGGGGACATACTTCATACTTCAGCCTGCTCTTGTATAATTGAGTTTTGTTTGGTCTGCTAAACAGACCAGACTGCCACAGATCTTAACAGTATTCGGATTAGCCTAATGCAACACCTCACTACTGTCTGCGTCCTATCCTGATTCTATATTAATCTAAACACAGGCCGGCAGAGGGAGGGGACGTTTCAGGAGTTGGTCTTTTGCACAGATCTAAACAGTATTCGGATAGGCTAATGCCAACACCTCACTACTTCCTGCGTCCTATCCTGATTCTACATTCATCTAAACACAGGCCGGCAGAGGGCGGGGACGTTCCAGGAGTTGGTCTTTTCGCACACCAACTGTTCCACGCCGCAGGAAGGTTTAACCATGGCTCCAGCACAGCGTTTCTCGCCCATGCTTCTGTGTTTTATTTATTCTTCGTTGTTTATTAGCTGTGTATTCTGCGACACTGAAGAAGAGGAGGATGAACATGCTAAGCACACGTACACGGTGGAGATGTTCAACGACGCGGTGTCCACCGCACCTCACTTTGTCATGTTCTTTGCTCCGTGGTAAGTTGAACAAGTTATGCAGATGGTGGGACGAAGGTGATACCTTTCAACAAAACACCTTATTTTAACTGTTCCCCTGCATGCTGAGAAAGTGCGTTACGAACTACTTAGCAGACAAGCAGGCTAAGCTAGCAAGTCCCAACTCTCCACCGGCTGTTGTCATTAGCTAGCTAACATGCTAGTGAGGGGAAACACTCTTACAACCTGTTTAAGACCTGTTTCATGTAGGTTGAACTCAATAAAAATGTTTATCAAATGTGTGTCCACTTCTCAGATCTGAAGCACGTTATTTAGGGCGGGTTTGGTTGTTATTTATAGTACAGAGACCCTCCACCAGGGAGGCTGCTCTGTCTGCGACCGCTTACGTGGCAATCAGTGATTGACTAAGAGTTGGTAACTGAGGAGATTTCTGTTTGCATTGTCCCTCACTCCCATTTGCGAGAGAATTAAACATCTATTTCTGCCGTGACCATTTCCAAGCTAGTTGAATATATTATATTGCACACTAGCTTTTTGTAGGGAGAGTACAATGTCCCTCAATTTAGGCATGTAATGCATAAAACACATGTCTAGTATCTGTAGATGGGTTCATCAAAGGGGGGCTACGCAAACTATTCTTCACCAGATTGCTTTCTGGCCTTGCAAACACAATGTTTTCTCTACACAGCCAAAACTGACTCGAGAATGTGAAAAAGCATGAAAACAATTTCCCTAAATATATAATTTGATGTCTAATTTAAGCGCAATGATCCCGTAGCACATTAATGGTCGACCGTTGACTATCCCTGCCCTGTGTCCAGGTGTGGCCATTGCCAGAGGCTCCAGCCTGCATGGAATGAACTTGGGGACAAATACAACAGCATGGAGAACCCCCCAGTTTATGTGGTGAAAGTGGACTGTGTCCAGGACACCAAGTTCTGCTCCAAAGACCATGGCATTAGGGGTTACCCAACGTAAGTAAAGACGTCGGCTATCTCCATTGTCCATCCTTGGCCATATGCTCATGATAAACTGCAGCACATGATTTCCCTCCTCTTGATGTATACGGTGGTGATGGTTTGTCAGTGGTTCAGAGGTTCAGAGCAGCAAGCAACCTACCGCTCTCTGTCACTGATTGACAGACAACAGTGTCGGGTGGAATCTTCAAGCAGCACAATAACTGCACTGTCTTAAACTTCCCAAGTATAACTGGCCACCAATGTGCAAACTCAGCTGTCTATAAACTAGCTGTAAACATCAGAATAACCTTCTGAACAATTTTTATGATGACTGAAGACTGAGTAAGCATATATATATATGTAAGCAATTTACCATGAGAAGGAGTGGAGTCGCCTCGTGCCACAACCCTGAAACAGTGGTAAATGAGGCAACACTCCACGACCTCGAATGGTAAATTGCTTTTCTACAACTTCCCGACATATAAATGAAAGAAAACACAGTTGTAACTTGCACTGTTATTTATTTACAATCATTAATTGATTCGGAATGCACATATACTTCCGCCACAGCATATAGTCCCATTAGGAATGCACATGCTAGTTGCCGTGGCTACTGGCCAACGTGTTCGTGCTAGTTGCCACAACAATTGTGGAGGCGCATTGATCTTGGTAATGCGGTCTGAACTCAAGGTTGTTGTCTCATTTACCACTGTTCTAAGCCAATCAGAATCCACTATCCCAACATGAAGTTGTAGAAATATATATATACGCCCACCCACACACACATGGTTCGGCATGTGAACCGTGGATTAATTGCGAAGTTTAACCACCATAGTGTGAAATACAGTTTTACTGTCGCTGTTACTTTTTAAAGTAATAATTCCCTAAATCTCGGTGCAGAGTTGCAGAGAAAAGATACAGACAAGACAGATGTGTGCTGTGTTTTTACTCTGAAGCGCCGAAGGTTTGATTTGATTGTTTTTTTTAACAAGTGAAAAACCGGTTTGCGTGAACGGGGCCTGTTGAATCCCAACCAATCAAATCTGTGACGCTCGCATTGCAAAAAGCAAAGAAGAAGAAAATTGACTAATTTTTTTTTTTGCCGATCCGATCCCCGACTCAAAGCCGTGATACGATCCGAACTGTGAGTGTCCATCTGTTCCCTACGTGTCTGCACGCACACGTGGGGCCAGATTGGTTTTCAGCGAGTGTCTCTGCGGTGTCTCCAGGCTTAAGCTGTTCAGGCCCGACCAGGAAGCGGTGAAGTACCAAGGCTCCAGGGACCTGCAGTCTCTGGAAACATGGATGCTCAACACTCTCCAGCAGGAGCCCTCGGTAAGTCACACACACGGCCCTCGCCCTCTCTCTCTCTTCCAAGAGAGTGTCGGGGGCAGAGGAAGACGCTGATTAGTCTCGTTGGCCTCTGACTGACGTCCGTGTCGTCTCCGTTGCGTCCCTCAGGAGCCGGAGAGCGAGCCAGAGCCGCCGGCCGCCCCGGAGCCCAAGCAGGGCATGTATGAGCTCACCGCTGGCAACTTCAAAGCCCACGTCGCCAACGGTAACCAGCCGCTGCAAACTGAAATGCAGTGCCGACTTTCCATATTGGATATGGCCGTGCAATAATGACTCAAGAAGGCAGCAATGGCCGTTTCTCACCGCCAGTACCAATATATGTATTTCCTGAGCTGTAAATCTTCCGTCCTACTGATTCTGATCTGTCACCTTGACCTTTCTGTATCTGCTTAGTTCAGTAGTTGGGTCAGGGGTTATAAGAATATATGTTTTGGCTGGCATACAATCTATTTCTCCCTTAAGAACATTCCTCATCAAATCATTAATCATAATCTAATATATAATATATGCTCGCTTAGCAGACGCTTTTATCCAAAGCGACTTACAGAACATGAGTGCATACATTTTCAGTACTGCAGTCCCATGGGATCGAACCCACAACCATGGCATTGTTAGTGCCATGCTCTACCAGTGAGCTACAGAACCACAGAATAATCTCTGATAACCTGCTAGTAGCAGACAGATAGTAGACACATATCTAGTGACAGTTGGAGAGCCACTGTGGCCGGTTGTTTTTAGTTCAACCCTTAAACCGTCCGTGGGAATAGAAACCGCACAATCCTGTTTCTGTTTTACCGACCCGACGTGCGTAATATTTTAGTCTTGAACTCAAGCTAGCGGCGCGCGGCGTCGGGTCGACAAACGGAACATGGGTCGTGGTAATTGTCCCGCTGAAAACCGAAGACCCGTCGACGCAGAATGTTTTGGTTGGGCAGGAAAATAAATTAGTTTCTCGTTTGGAGTTGAAACGCGGCAGGACGTGAGCGAATATGACACGGATCTTGTGCACGAGGTGGATGTCATGTTCAAGGACAGCTTTTCACAGAAAATAAATAAATAAACAAACGGTTCAGTTCTTGCTTTGTAGAAACAAACAAACGGCCCTTAACGCCTCACCTTTTATTTGTGTTACGGTTTATAAGTCATCAACCCACCTCTCTAACAACAGTTTTTCTTCTGCTTTATCTTTCCTCAGGTGCCCATTTTATCAAATTCTTCGCTCCCTGGTGTGGCCACTGCAAAGCCATGGCCCCGACATGGGAGCAGCTGGCCACCAGCTTCGAGCACTCTGACGACGTCAAGATCGGCAAGGTGGGTAATCGGGTGACGCCAAAAAAGCATCGTTTTCTTGGGGGCGCGATATTATCTGGGCGCGGATCTATTAAACGCAAGTCGTTTTTTTTAATTTATTTACGAAATGAAAGACATGGATTTGTGGGTACTTCAACACACGTGTTCTACCAAAGAAACGCGAAACCATTTTAGGTGACGAGTCCCGAGAGGAGAGTCTGATGTGTTTGTGTCGGGTGGCTAGCCGTTCCATCGATTAACGCTCTGCTTCCTGCCTGGGGCGTGTAGGTGGACTGTACACAGCATTACGAGGTGTGCTCGGACAACTCTGTGCGGGGATATCCCACTCTGCTGTTCTTCAACAACGGACAAAAGGTAGGTCAGATTTATTGACTTTATTTATTGCACACATTCATATCACATTACAATTTGCCCCC
>OMPB01071952.1:0-12838 GCA_900312615.1 Stylephorus chordatus | reverse complement strand
AAAATAAAGAAAGAGTGAGAGAGAGAGAGCGAGAGAGAGAGAGAGCGAGAGAGAGAGAGAGAGAGAGAGAGAGAGAGAGAGAGAGCGAGAGAGAGAGAGAGAGAGAGAGAGAGAGAGAGAGAGAGAGAGAGAGAGAGAGAGAGAGAGAGAGTAGAGGAAAGCAAAAGCGTAGAAGGTTGGCGAGTGAAGAAAATGGCGATTATGCACGGCAAATGCCTCCCCTCGTAGATGCTGCAAATGCGTTGAATTTCTTTAGCCTTACAGCCGGCTTTCATTTCCACTCTGTTGCACTTTATACTTTTTGAGGTAAGGCGGCTTTAAGTGTATTTTATTGTTGCATGTACGGTGCATTTCTCGAGCTACGCAGCAAAGCCGGGGCTCTGAAACCAGGCTGGCGTAGTCGAGTTTGCCCGCTGTTGTTTAGCCATTATAGAGCTAACTCGGCGTTAGCTTAGCACTTAGAAAAAGACGGCAATATATTGTCCTGTGTGTGGGGGTAAACAAATATCATAGGACGACACATCATGCAAGTGTCTTTTACAGGAATGTGTCTGACAGTCCAACTTTGGCATTTGCAATTGTGCTTACCGGTCGCCTGTGCTCTTGAAAATAGCTAGCAGTTGCATTAGCTCTCTAGCTAGTATATCCTTATGAATATACATCCAATGTCAAATATGTCGATCTGAAATATGCGCCACACAGGTCGTCAACAATTGGCGGTATCGTTTTCATTACTAGTTATGAATACCGATCGAATGGGATTACTGAAAGCGTTGTACTATATAACATTGGTAGACAGCGGTGGCGTCAAAGCTGGACATTCCCTCTGCTAATTTAGTAGCAAGCGAAACAACCGAGGTTATTTAGCTGGAATGCTTCTTGTAACGCATTTCTTTATGTTGACCTTCCATAAAAGCTTATGTCTAAATGTATGCTTCGGGCCGATGTAACTTTTGATGATATGGTAATTTGTCGAGGTAACAGTAATATGGAGATTGCGTTTTAACCCCCTCTGTCGGTAGATTGAAACCAGATAGTTATCTTAATGTTAGCTGCGTTGTGTTTGTTTTCTGGCTACCGTCTCGTCGGCCCGTCCATTTGAGGGAACTTGTGGCAACCATCGCACATCGAATATAGTAAACGGCAAACGTTTACTTTGTTTGGTGACTGATTACCATTTTATGTATTGAAAAGACACCAAAGTGAGAAGCCATGTTGGTTAAATTGCAAGCCAGGCGACAGCTGGGTTAATGGCCGATCGGGACCCGAGCTGTAACCCCGATTTAAATAAATTTGCTCCCGCTACGTCTCTTGCACGCAACCAAAAAAAAAAGACGAGTTCCACATCTTACCGGTATGTCTTTTCTTTCTTAAAGGGGGTCTGCAGCATTTATTTACAATTATTTTTGGTGAAATGGTTTCAGTTTCAATCGACAGTACGATACGAACGATGATAATGATCTTAAACTTTGCCAATCCCCAACAACTAGTATCCACTTCGTGCACTTTGCTTGGTAGATCCTGCGAGATTGTACACCCGTCACCCACCCAGTCCTGTCCCCAGATTTAGGATTGACAAGCCACTGTAAAGCTTTAATAAAACAATAAAGCTGTTGTGGTGCTTGTGGGTTCTGCTTTCATTTGCTCTTGTGTTTCCCAGACCAGAGACAAAATAAACCGTTTATCTTAAGTCTTCTATTTGTATACTTATGAAAACGTTGCACTGGAAAATGTCATTGTGAAACATGTATTTTTGTGTGTTTTGACTCAATTTAGAGATTTGGAATTGGAAGCTGTGGCCACCAAAGAAACTGAAGAGTCAAAACAGGTGAGCGGGTCAAAGTCTATTTTAGTATTTTATCAATATCAAAACAAATATCAAATGGTTATTTTGTATGCAATATTGGATAAACCCAATATAGTGCCTGGCCTTTTCTGGTGAGTTCCCTTTGGTTTTGGGCCGGCGCTGTGCCAGACCTCAACTCATTTGTATGCTAGAAGCCTTATGGTTTGTAAAGGTGTGTGTGTGTGTGTGTGTGTGTGTGTCGGGACGACATAGGAGAAGCGGACGTTGCTTGTGTAAGCACATGCAGTTCCGTTTGTGTTGAATCCGGGGGGGTCTCGGTCTGCCGGGGCGGCAATGTGCTGAGTAAGCGTTGCGGTTTAAAACGCTAACTGAGAAGCCAGGGTGCGGGCGTTTGGTGTTTGTGTAGCTCATTGTGACCCCATACAGTTGGTTTAAATGCAGACACACAAAAGGTCCACCACTAGCCGTTAGTCGTTACCCTCTACAGGGTCCGTTCGGGTTTCCATTCCCAAATCTGGTTTATTCCAGATTATCATTACTTTTTTTTTTTCATCCATTATTTCAATGGAAGTTCCTTACAGTGTTTAGTTTTCACATCCAGGGCAAGTGCCCGGTAAACATTGACCTCTCCTGTTCCGGTCGCTGCCTTACTCCACCGGGGATGTTTGCTGGTGAAAACCACTACTTGAATGGATTGATTTCCTATACATTCACCCTCTTGTTTGAGGCAGCAGACATTGATTTAGACTTGATCTATTTCACAATAAATCAAATGGTTAACAAGTAAAAATAAATAAATAAAAAATAAAGTAGGAATAGGAAAGGAGAGGAATTGGCCAGAAAAAAAAGGGCCAATTTCTCAAATCACGGGAGAGTGTTTAGAAGCCATGTGCATTCTTTAATAATGTAATGTAAGATGGTCAAGATGAGTAAATTGTCTACCATCGTGTTTCTTTTGCAGTTTAAGGTTTAAATAATCAAATCAAAAACCATCCCAATATACTGTATACGTAACAACGGCTTTTCTGCCGTCTTCCCTTTCAAACTGGGCAGCTAATACAAGTTTTCCTTTGCTAGAACTCTATTAGGGTTGCTTACGGCATTATATTTTTTGATTACCTACAGTAACTTAATAACCCATACTATTATTTGTTCTCATAACAATAATCTTAATGACAACAGCATCTTAACATCTATGATAGCAGCAGATAATGGAAGCAGAAATGATAAGCAATAATACTAATTATCTATTTGTTTGGCCCAGAGGGGTGTCACAGACAGGGAGGGAAAATGGCAAGCAGCTTGGGCCACGTTAGGCGATCCCTCTACCTATTGAGGGATCTATTGAGCGTTCATTTAGGTGCATCATGTGTTTTCATACTGCTAAGGGACATACACAGTACACGGCTCACTGGCACCAGGATAACAGTTTGCTAACATCTACCCAGGCTGGTTCCCAGGTTCTTATACCTATATGATATATAAAATATTCTAATCTCCTTTTCCTTTAGATCAAGCCATTTTTTCTTGGTACAATTGTTGTATTATTATATATATATTTTTTTGCACACAAATTCAGGTCACTATTGATTCAGTACATTGCATACTTGCAATTAGTGGTCCATAGTGACCATAATTTAGGGTTGGGTAATGTTTGGATTTTAACGGTTCCGATTCTACTTTTACATTCAGATTCTTAACGATTCTCGATTCCGCTTCTTTGGGGGCGGGTTCAAAATGGGCCACATGCTTATTTCACAGGAAAAAAACAACTGTACACAAGTCATTCATATTCACAATTGACTTCATACAGTTTATGGAACCTGTAAATTAATTTCATACAGTTTAATTTGGTTATTGTTATTAAATGGGCTGCCACTAACGATTTTGAATCGCCGCAAAAAAGAATCGCAATACATAACTGAATCAAAAATTCCCCCCATCTCTAATAAACACTACAGGTATTTCTTATGAAATGGAACTATTAAGCCTATTTATTTTTTTATTTTTTTTGAAGAAAGTATTCTCCAAATGTCGCATGAGTGGACATTTTTATGCTGTCATACAATGAGTAACTTGTTTAGTAAGCCATTAAACATGGCCATCATGGTTGTGGAGAGCATGGGCTAAGAATGGTGCTCTTTTGTACTCACCACTGACATTGATAACATTTAGTTGTGGGCAGAGTTTGTAGTTTTGGTTCCCCTTTCACTTTCTGAAAAGGTTCCGAAATTATTTGGCCTCAAAATGGCCCATTGACCAGTCATCCAATGATGGTTGTTTTACACGTGGTCTCCTACTGTCATCGGATGGATAAGTGATTACTTTTAATTATTATCAAATTAATTAATTAATTAATTAATTATTATTAGATGGGAGATTCCAGAGAATCTCCAGCAGGGATTCTCTGCAGGATGCAAATTATATACTTGTGGTAATGCAAATTAGCCACGCAACAAGCTTTTGTTTTCAGTAAATGAATACATGACAATGTAAGTTAATTGTTACAAAGGTTATGAAGTATTTTATCGTTTTAGCTATTCATGGGTTTATTATATAGTGGACTGCGTAAGGATAATGGGAAAGCTATAAAATTTCCCATTATATTTACACCAACTCATCCTATTGAGGTCGGTCAAACATAGGACATTATGAAGGAGACTTTTGATGGGCTGTAGAGGGGGAGTGGATAAGCATATACCCAATCATGTTTTTTTATATTGTCTCGTTTAGATTCTTAGCTGTTTGAATAAAACCTCTGTAGGCCGCCTGCAAATGATTCAGAATGTTGCTGCGAGGCTTGTTACTAAAAGTAATAAGAGCAACCCGATTTTATTATCCCATTCATTGGCTCCCAGTAAAAATTTGTATTGATTTAAAAGTTTTGGTCTTTGACTTTTAAGTCCCGTCATGGTCTGGCACCGCAGTACATCTCTGATCTCCTTCCTCACTCATCCACTCAGGCCCTCAGTCCTCTGATCAGAGTTTACTGGTGGTACCTAGAACCCGCTTGGAAACTTGCGGTGACCGGGCCTTTCAGACTGTGGCACCCAAGTTGTGGAATGGTCCCTACGATCTTTGGATTGTGTTGTTAAAAAAAAATAAAAAATAAACATCTTAAAATCTTTCTCAGGCAAGCTTTTAGTTAAATTTAGGGATATATATTAACTTTTTAACTTCATATTCTATGTGCATGGTAGTTTTGTCTCGTTTTTATGGCCCTTTTTGTGTATTTTGTATCTGTTACATGTTTTGTACCATTTTAATATTGTAAAGCACTTATTATTATTATTATTATTATATAAGAGAGGCCAAAACATTGGGCATTCGTCTGACTCAAGACACGACATTATGAGTGCATGGAAGGTGCCTTAGCTAGTGTTACCCACTTGGATGCACAGTTAAACCCAACAATTTATTCATCTTTTTCACAGCATCTTCAAGGTAAAGGAAACATTTGACTCTGTTTACGCTGGACTGCCTTACACTCCTACCCACTCCTCAAGGCTTTGCAAAAGCATTACAAATGACCTTTAAAACTATTTCCCCTTATCTCATGTGTTTCCGCTGTCTCCGCAGCGAAAATAAATGGCCTATTGACGTAGCCAAGTGTCCACTCAACGTTTGCTGTTTTTGTTAACTTGGAAGATACGCACACATATTTAGATCCGAGTTATTCTGGGTCATCCTGCATGCTGGTGTTCTTTTTTTGTTTTTATTTATTTATTAAACAAAAAAATAATTGTTGCATGGAAGAAAATGCTTGCTTTTTCTGAGTTTCCTATGCAAACTGCAGATATGAACATAAAAATCCTCAGTTGCCTTTTTATTTAAATTAAAACATTTTGGTGGATTTAAAATGTTTTGGGCTACGCCTCGTGTGAAAAGCACAGACTTATGAAATGGGAGCACGGCTCTTGTTGAACTTTGATCTCTTCCCGCCGCCGTCTTTTGAACTAAAAGGTAAATGTTTGGGCACGTCTCTGACTTGGGACGTGAAGGAAGGAGAATTTTAAGAATGTTGCCGTTCCCCCTTTATGTCACTTTGACCCGGAGCAAGGTCAAATTATTCAGAGAATATTTTCAGCACTCAATGCAATTTGCCTCATGTTAAATTCTTCTTGACGTGAGGTTTTTAGTACTTAGTACTGCTTGTGCTGTAGCTCCCAGTTCAGTCTTTCTTCCACTTAACACTGGTGGTTACCTCCCCCGCCACCCGCGTGTCGGCTCTATCCGTTGGGGGAGGCCATTGTTCTGCTCAGGAACAGATGCCTTCCGTGGTGTGCATGTTTGTGCGCCTGGTGCTTGGTTTTCTGCCCTCTTTGGGTAGGCCTCCACCAGGCTCTGCTGCTAGTGCTGTTGTTTTTGTTGTTGCTGCTGCTGCGCTTGAACCTAAAGCCACCTGTCTGCCGAAGCACCCGAGGGCCGAGAAGAAACGAAGCCATCTCTGTGTCGGGTTGGGGAAGGACCTGTGAGGGGGTGGCTGGTAGTGGTGGTCACATGAGTGTGGGTCAAGTACTCCTGTTACAAATGGATGCTCCTGATCATACCTGCCATTAATATGTGCCTCAGGTGATCCCAACTGGACTGCTGTTACATGTTAATGTGTTTTAAGACCCATTCGAGTCCAATTCCCAAAACACTGGGCTCTCTGATATATGACATGACAATTGTGCCTGTAGTGTGATAATCTCCAGGTCTCCAGGTTTGATAACGCAAGTTTCTGTGAGATCTGAAGGCCCTGGAATCGCCACTCTGAAATCCTATAAACCCCAAATGTGTGGTCCTGGACGCGTCTTGACTGAATCGTCTGGCGTGTGCATTCTTACAATTAATAATTTAAAGTCGGTTAAATCTGTCGTTATGACTGTGGTCTTCCACGTTTTTAAGATTTGTGCATTCTTAAAATTTGAAGAAGTTACGATTTTGAAAATCCTTTCGTGTGCACCAGGCATTAGTCAACCTCAATTGTTTCATTTAAAAAATGGGTCGGTCACTATAAGGCTGTGAAACGCTGCCGCAGAACATTCCTGTGTCTTTCCTTAGTAAATAAAATGTCCATTAACCACAATGTTGAAATAACCTCATAGTAATCGGATTAAGTGCCAATATTTATATTAATGTCCAATGAGTAGAATGGAAAGGGCTTACAGACTCTCAGCTATGTTATGTTATGTATATTTATAATGCGCCCCCCATCCAATTTTTACATTGGCCCGGGGCGCAGTTCTCTGCATTTGACCCTTCCTGTCCTTCCTCAAATGGGCAGCCAGGAGCAGTGGGCAGCCCTTTATTTCGGCGCCCGGGGACCACCTCCAGATCACCTCGCCCGTCTTTGTCAGAGACAGGCAGGAGAGCGCTCCTGCATTCTCATGCATTCACACATCCCCAATCCAACCCTTTATGCTGAGTGCCAAGCAGGGAGGCATTGGGTACCGTTTTTTAAGTCTTTGGTATGACTCGGCCGGGGATTGAACCCCCAACCTCCCAAGCTCAGGGCGGACACTCTACCACAAGGCCACTGAGTTGGTCTTGTGGTATGCTCTTGGAGGTTAGTTGGGCTATCGCTCTGCCAGGAGAGATTGTTATGCCGAGTGTATATGTATGGAGAGAAGTAGGTCTGACAGGGTCTAGATTAGGGCTGCACAATATTGGGAAAAAACACGGCAATATTTTTTTCCCTGCGATATATATTGCGATATGAAAAAATACAGGAATTTTCACCAAATGAATTGAATATTTGGAAATTAATCATTTTAGAATGATTGGAGTGATTTGTAGGGGAGTGCATCTGCATAGAAAACAAAAAAAAACAAAAAAGCTGAAAAATGACCTTTTTTTTTTTTTTTTTTGCTTTGGATGGCATTCAGATCAGAGGTCTCATTTATAACCGTTGTGTACACACAAAATGGGGCCTGGAAGAGGCGTAGTCCACTGCCCACGCAAAAGTAGTGATCTATAAAAACAAACTCGACGTGAGAATGTGCTCACCTGTACGGAAACTCTGACCCATGCGTACGAACAGTTTGGAGATGGGAACTTGGCGACGCAGATGGTGAGGTGGTTTTAGAAATCGGATTATTTTTTGGCGCACGGCATTTACACTTTTAGGATGGATCCTTCGCACTGTTTTATAAATGAGAACCCTGGTTTTGCACTCGTCATACAGAGCTTTGTGGTGTGGCAACAATTGCAAGGCACTGTCGACAAAGTACCCGTTTTTAGTCGACAGCATCCTTTCTGTAGCCTAAATAATTCCATACAACTGACGTTGCTTTTCTTTTTGCAACCAAATCTTCCTTTTCTGTGTTTTTCTCCCGTTCCTCGCTCGTTTTCAGGTTACGATCGACGACTAGCGGGGCCCGGGTCTGCTTTTGTTGTTTGATAAACTGATCAAGAATGATCTTGATTGGTTGATTCGCTGTGCATGCAGAGCCTGCATGTCCCTCGCTAGCAACAAACTCTGTATCCAAAACCCCTTAAATCTGAGAAAGTTATGTTGTAACAGACCGACTTCTATTGTAGATTAGTCATGGAAAATGAGAACCGTGCGAGTTTTCCTTTTGCATCAAGCAGCAAAAAAAGCTGTAGTTTGAGTTAATTTGCCTTGACATTGCACGTCCTGCGATGTCAAGAATATTGCGCAAGCGCACTTCGCAATGACGATGCTGAAACGTTATATCGTGCAGCCCTAGTCTAGGGGGTCTGGAAGTTCAAACTGGTAGGATAGGAGGGGTAGTGGGTGGTGCTGTTGGTGCTTGAGAAAGGTGGAGGGACGTCGTCGACGATGGAAAACCGGAGCGCCCAAATAGAGCCTGTGTATGTTGCCATGCTTGTTTCTTGCACAATATATGGTGAATTCTACAATGCATTCTGACAGGGGCAGGGACAGAAGATACTTGTGGTGTTGCTGCGTGGGCAACCGAGGTATAGATTTTTACAGTAATGTGTTTTCATACCGTGGCCTCCATGTTGAATGAGTAGGCACCTGTTGGATCAGCCAGATCTGCGGAAAGGCAGAAAGTGAATGTGACCCATAATTGCCCACTTCCCCTCCCTTCTCACCAGTCCATCTGTTCTAGGCAGGTACCACAGTGGAGCACTGTCGTAATCCCATTATCAGATTAGACTCTAGGCCAATTCGCTGCAGATTTCTCCTGCGTGCTAATTGCTGTGCTACAGTAACAAACTCTGCGGGAAAGGGAAAGAAGTCAAGAGTGTCCTACCCCTCGTTCTCCACAGGAGAACTAAAAACAACGTTATGCTTCTTCTCTGCAGAAGTTGGCCCAAGTGTTGTTTGTTTTTTATTTATTCTTTACGAGTGGGTGGTCAGGTTTCCGAGTATGTGTGAGGCATCGGCTGAGCTAAATTTTGAGCTCAGTAATGACCTCATCATTGTCAGGCTTGGACCATTCCCTGCCCACACTCCCTAACAACTCAGGAGACACAAATGGTTTGGAAGTCTGCGTTTGTAACCCGTGAGTGCGTAGAATGTGTTTTGACTTTGACATGGGTCACAAAATGTCTTCCGTGTCAACGCCTTTGTAACCATTTTTTTTTTCTTATTATGTAGAAATATTTACGTCTGGACAAAAAAGAATGATCCGGCTTTTAAATAATATTCCCTTCTATAAAGTAAGAAGTAACCGTCCGATTAAAAAGGGATTCACAACGTTCTACACACCTAGTCTTTAACTCTACATGATGCTCCATACGTTTGTCTGCAGGGAACCCACTCACAGAGGGAAGAACAGTGGATGGAAGAGAGACGGACGCAGAGAGTGACGAGGAAGGAGGATAAGAAGATACAGGATTGGACAACAGGTGAGAGGAGGCCCCACACACAGACACACACACACACAAACACAGCTCCCGCATCAATATTTCAGGTCTAGCTGAATATTGATTTGCTGCTGCAGAGGTAATTTCCTTTCTTCAGACCTCTGTCTCAGGGCTGCAGTCTGTGGTCGTAAAGTGCCTCTCTAGAAAGACGGTAGGATTTGCCTCACGCATCCACTAGATGTGTCTCAACTGTAAAAAAACAAACGAACAAACATACACATTAGCATTTTCTGCAGGTTTACTCAAAATGGAACCTCCCTCATGCAAAATTGTGTGTCAGTTAGCGGTGTTGCCATGTGTCATCGATGGGGCTGGCTCCAGTTTTTCTTTTTCTTTTAATAAGTCAGTGCATGGTGCACTCCTATGCAAGTCGTTCTTAGCTGTAATCGTTTACTCTGCTTCAGTTTCCATTCCGTCACCATTGTGCCGGATTTCAAGGCCTTTCTGATTGAGTGTTTGTATCCCTAGCCGTGGGTCAGGTTGAGTGTTGTATCCCTAGCCATGGGTCAGGTTGAAGCTCTTCTCCCCTATTCACACAGGAACTAGTTCTTACCTGTGGATGAAAGGTCGTTTTTGAACGACTCCCTTTTACATCTGTATTAGATGAGCCAAATATAGGATAAGCAAACCCTGTAATGCTTAAATTCAACAAGCATATCCCTGGAAACAAATTAACAAAGTATGGACTGTTTATAAAAAAGATTTGTGCCGCTCATTAACGTATTTGAGCTGGTTGTTGCGTAATTCTGGTTGCTGGTTGGCGCTTTTAAACAACCCTGGCTAGCAAGCAGAGAACAAGCTGAACACTTAATCCTCGTCGCTGGCCCTGAATCTTCCATCGTGCTGTAGCTACTGTCATAAGTCCTTATCCAAGTCCTTGTACAAATTATTATTTCATTTAAAAGTTTACAGACATTCAGTCTTGTGATCTTCAGGAGAAAAAAATAAACAATCCTTTGGGACCATACTTTCTTGATGAGACACATTGTCCACGGATCATTTTGTTGTTAATGTAACACCTGGGCTTTACAATGCTAAATTTATCTTTGAACTTGTCATACGTAGTCCATTAGAGAATTTCACAGCACAACAGAGTGATCAAGAACAGGTTTTGCTGTGCTGAGAGACCCCTTTATAGCACTCCAAATAATGCACAATGCATCCCTTTAGTGTGTGTGTGTGTGTGTGTGAGAGTGTGTCCGTGTCCTTCTTTTCTTGGGCTTTCACTCTTGTTATATTCATGTGAATTTGTATGAGCAGAAAGACATTATTTTTCACTAATGCCATGTTCGGACAGGCCTCGAGAGGAATGTGTTGTGTTTAGTGACGTTACCACGTCAACGGAGGCTCCCCTCATAACCACTCCTTAACAAGAGTGCTGCCGGAATGAGTCCAAAAACCCGGAAATGAGTCAGCATTTTTGCACTTCCGGTTCCCTCGTCTCAAAGTCAATGGGTGTTTGGTTCAATGCCTGAGATAAGGTCTGCGGTTAACACACCCTTAAAGACGTTTTTGTTGTACGGCATAAAATACATCGGTAAATACCCCACTCGTGCATTTTTTACGCTTTTACGTGTCTTAAAAAAGGCGGCTAAATGAGAGTACAGAGGCAATCGGGGACATTAAACATCATCGCGAAATCAAATTAAAAGATGTAAGCTTAGTGGTGGTAAAGTTGTCATGCGACCACGTGGTGTAGTTCGATTATAGCCTAACGTTAGCATTTGTGAAGATTATCTTGCTGGACAAAACGTGCAAGTGTGTCATGAACGTTTGTTTGCCACAGAGCTTATATTCTGCCATATCCCGGAAACACCCCATCGGCTTTTTGTCGAGGGAAGCACGGCGATGCCAGCTTCCAGGTTGGCCTGCAAATATATGTCGTCCCTGCAGCGCTCTATTCAGCTCGGCTCCTGAGAACGTACTCATTTTTTAACATTTCAGTGACCCAACTACCTGAGAGACTTCCAGAGTATTTCAACAGCACCGAGCACAATGTTCTTGGTGGAAGCCCACGCCAGTGCTTGATTTTGGGCATCTACCTACAAGACAAAGACGTGTACTATTGCTACAGCTGGATTAGATGCTTTGGTGGTAAAAAAAATAATGAGCTACGTTTTATATTGATGTATCGGTATAAAACAAAGCCTCTACCTACCTAGGAATATCTCCACGACCCATGAACATCTCTCGAAAATGTGTTAAGTGAACTCGATAGACAATTGAAATCCATGTAGTTGGATACAAATGCCATTGCTTTTGACGTTGCCCAGCTTTTAATGCATGCATCATGCAGAGGAGATGAAAAGCGTATTGACTGGGATCAAATGCTCTACATTGATTTTCCACAGCCTGCCACACATCCATATATCCTTAATTTAGATTACTAAGCGGACAACATCCCTGCTGTTGCGCTAGTAATGCTTCAATTGGGACAGAAAATTGAGGCATAAGCGACCTTAACCCATAATAGGCTTTGTCGCTGTGATGCTCTGCATATTGCAGTATACAAGGCTGATGTTCACATATTTAAATGCCATCATCTGAGATGAGATTGTCAGGGATTGCTTTATCGATGGCTGTGTCGGTTGCTAACAGATTTGGTTGTGGAGTTTCGAGGTTTTACCATGCTAAAATATAGACATCCAGGTGGAGGTTTGGATCTGTGTACTGAGAACATCCCTCACTTGACATAGTCTTTCTGTTGAAACTGGCTAGGAGTTTAGGACTGCCTCCTAGGACTGCCTTTTTTGTTTTACTCAAACCACTTTATCTTTTTCTGCCATACTCTATCCTAGTTAAGCAAAAAGTTTAAAATTCCCGCCCACTGCAGCTGTATTTTATATTAGCCCGTGAGCCACTGTGTTGTTGAGTGTGGGCTTGTGCATGTAGTCAGGGTTTATTTTTGGTCAGTTGCTTAAGTGCGTGAGTGTCAATGGCTCCTCGCTGTGCCAAAAGGCGCGCAGGCTGCTGCGCTGGATTCCTTCACGAAGATGACCTCTCTGTATGTGTGTTAAAGAAGCTCTCGGCCGCATTCCTTTCAGATCAACCAGTGGACGGCTTCCTTTCTTCCCCGTTGTCCTTTTGCTTTTATCCGCTTCTCCGTTCCCCCTCTCTTCGCACGCCATATGTCACTGTTCTTCCTACCCCTTTTAAACTACAATTCTCCCTATTTTATTCATTGCTGTT
>OMPB01071766.1:0-19308 GCA_900312615.1 Stylephorus chordatus | reverse complement strand
ATGTGAAGGTCCACAATGTGCTGGGGAATGTCATCTTGATAACTGTATAGGGGTTTGTACCAACTACTGGGAATTTATAATTTCAGGGATCCTGTTGCACTGCAGCAACCATTGTTGTCAGGTTGAGACGCCACTATTTCAGTATTTAACTCAAACAGGGACATTTTGGTGTGGTAGGCCCTAGAAGATTCACTCCAAAACATGGAGCATTCACACTCACTAAGCACCCTGAATATCAAGTGGTCCTCTTAACGTTTGCTGACACACAAGCAAATCACTGTACATGCCCAAGCTGGTACTTATTACCAGGGAGGGCTTGAAGGTTGCTGCATTCTTTATTCCTTTTTATTTCTTCTTCTTTTCCTCCTCATGGTCTCACCTCACTCTTGTCTTCCTATCTCCTCCTTGATCGCCACGCTTGAATGAAGGATCTTCTCTTGCATGTTAGGTAGCGTCTCCTCTCAGCACACTGTGTGTCCCGGTGCACCGGGGCTCTTCTCCCTTCTCTCACACAAGGTGTTGTTCTGTCGTTGATTCAGCCAAGTGTAAAGGGGGATGAGAACCCAGCAGATCAGGAGCTGCCCATAGACAGCTGGCTTATTACCCAGGGAATGGTGAGGACTCCACCCCATATACGTGTGTGTCGGGCCAATCCTCCCCCCCTGTTATCCATCCTTCCTCCAACGTCATCCGTAACTGTCATGAAGTGCCGCTTCACCTCCGGCTCTCCCCACCTTAACGGGCTCACAGACGTCAACAGTAGAACGGACAGCTTTATTGCGGCGAGGACGTACATTTCAATATTTGCAAACACCTTATAATTTGTCGCGAGAATAGCCTAGAAGCCTAGAATAGCGATTTTCCTTTACTGACTCACTGACCCATTGTTAAAACACGCATGCGCGTCCCAGCGCGACCTAGTCTTGTTTTCTCAGGACAGCCGTAATTCTAAATTATGCGACTCTTACAATAAGTGCAGTCCAGAAGCACCTTAGACCAGTGATTGCTTGTAACAGGAATTTAAATAAACAGTAAAAAAATAAAAAATAATCATTGATGGGCACAACAATTAATTGTTGACATTAGCTGACATTTTCTGTGACATTTTGAGACCTTAAGGAAATAATGCATTATGGTAATTCCATTGGCGAGTCGGAAAAGGTAAGAGGAAATTATTACTGCTCACACAAACGAGTAGAATACAGAAAAATTGACCCCGGAAAATGTCAGTTCACTGGTTCGTTAATAGGGTCCCACACCTTTTCCGGTCCATCCTTTCCATTGGTACTTGGGGACTTTTGTCCTTAGTCAGGTTTGCATAATGGCTCATGGACACCATCATCAGTAGTAGGCATAAGATGCCCAATACTTCTGTCCTCTCTACTGTTGGACTTCTCCATTTTGTCCTTGTTCATCCCACAACTAGGGCTTGGCGATATGATTAAAATGTCACAACAAGCATCAAGGATTGATACCGGTTGATATGAGGATACGCTACTCCATTCAAAATGCCATCCCTAACAGTCCAACTGAGCTTCACCACATCATTTTAATTACAGGTATCAGACTGAGACTAGCTCCTTCTCTGATATTCCACACCTCGTATTTTGAATCATTTTTAAGGGCATATCTTCTCACGATAATTAATTCATCGCTATGAGTGCTATCTATATTTCTTGGCGATACTCAAAGACGGTAAACTACAGTTAGGATGAATGACTATTGCCCAGCCCTACGTGCAGCATTCCCACTTCACATGAAGAGCGAGCCTGCCAGGGTCCTCCAGGAGGCACTGTGGGCTTCCCATCAGTCACATGATGCAACTCTTTGTTTTTTTTAACAGTCTTGAGCTAAAACAGTGGGCCAGTGCAGATACTTCTGCTACACATTAAGTTGCAAACCAGCAGTCAGCAGGGTTGGGAACAGAGTTCCTGTTGATATCCTATACTGGGAGGTGGCTGATGTGTGGCTGTTTGTATCTTTGGCATTGCTTATATTGTCATCGGCACTCGCCACTCTCATGGTATGTAGTGAATTCTAATTAGGTAGTAGACTCAATACTTTCACTACTAGCTAGCAGAACGATCCCCTTCTAAAAAAAGAACTAATGGAATTAACCAGCAGACGTATTAACTCTTAACACACATTAACACAGGGAATTGGATGCATGTGATGTTTCAGGAAACGTTCCTTTGCATGTAGACGTTTCTGTTTTTATTGTGGTCTTGTGGTTTTTTTTGAAAGCTCATGATGATTGAGATGAAATGCATTGACGTGTTTACATCCTACAGTCACAGATGATAATTCTTTTAAACGACAGTGACTCACTCACAAGGTCCTTGCAGGACGAGGCGTTTGAACCTTGATAACAAAGGAACTGTGAACCGTGGACTCTGACGTGTCAGATTTTATAAACGCCATTGATCATCTTCTCCATACTTCTCTCTCCTTCGTTGCTCTTCTATGTACATGGTTGCGCAGATTTGATTGTTTACTGGGTGTCATTTTAGTGTTCAATTCAAACAGTTTCTAAAAGTTGACTTTTAAAAGCTGATCACGTTTTTTAAACTTTATTTATACAGGATCATAAGTCATTTCTTCTCTGGTTCATAGATATGCGTATGACAGGAACCAGGCATCACTGCTTGCTCTCATTAGTTCAGTGTGCTGCTGCTCTCCAGCAACAATAACACCACATCTCCGCTGTAACATGGCCTGCATCGTCACTCTTTATGCCACGCCACGTTGTTCATGCAGTGTGCGAGTTTGGGTGTGTTTGTTTTTGCGTTTTTGAAGTGTGGGTGTGTTTGCATATTTGACTGCCCTGGATCTTGAGAGTCCTCACGTTTTTATCCTTTAATCCTTTCAATCCCTCAATTGTGATCCAATGGTTTTCCAATTAAAACTGGTAACACAACGTAATTAATGCTGCTGTGTGACGTAGGGCGATACCAGCTATTTCAGTCAAATATTTTAAAGTAATTCACTATGAAGAACAACCATGGAATTCCATTAACACAAGAAAAGGAACTCTAAACACAGGGCCTCGCGTGTTGTTGGGCCAAGTTGATTTTTTTTCTGCCATCTTGCTCTTTGGTGTGATTCCTGTTTTTTTTTTGTTTTTTTTGGTCATATTTGCGCGTCATTCTGTTATTCTGTTTTGCCTGCGTTTTGGTTGTCCATGGCTTTGCTCCATAGATACCTGTATCGCAGTCCTCTGTCATGGATGACATAGAGGAGTGGCTCTGTGCTGATGTGGTGAGACTTCTTTACCTTGATTTATACCTTTCTCTGCTTCCTTTCCCCCCCCCTCAACACTGGTTATTTTAGTTCTTTCTGTCTTTAGATTACATTTCATTTATGGCAAACTCATGTAACCGATTACTTTTGTTTAAAGTGTAATGCTTTAACCTTTTTATTTTTCCCATCCCATTTGCTGTTTGTTTCTCTAATCTCATCGCACCAACGGTGTGAAAAATAAGTGTGGGGTCGATGTTCTGTATTAAATCTACTATCGTAGACTTCCAGGTTCTATGAGGAGGGTAGTGCAGCTATATCATAATGTGTGTCAAGGATGGTCTGAAGACCAAAAAAATGCATTTACCTATGAGAAATGTATTTATAGATGAATGGCTGTGAATGACTGACTTTGTGTGGGCATTAACACATTTTGAGCTTAAACTCTATAGAGGTGTACATGTGTGTACATGTGATTCATATGTTTGAGAGTTTAAAGGGTAAGTTCGTAATTTTTGACATACAACCTCATTTTTGATTTACCCATGATGATTCTCATTGATTGAGACCTTTTTCAGCTCAGTGCACGCAGCGGCGTGCTTGGGCAGATAATGCTAATGCTAGCGCAACCCTATAGTAACTAGTAGCAGACACTACCAAACTCAATTTAAACACCACAGTGCACCCAAAGTTAATAAAATGGTACCAATAATAATAATAAAATTACGACAGTCTATCGGGGTGAATTGTAGTGTTTATAGCGTCATTTTATAAGTCAAATTAACACCGGAGCGCTAGACATATCAACAACAGCTGTTATGATTTTGCTTGTCTGTATTGTTTTTGGCGTCATCTATAGACCAGGTGTGTTATTGTTTTAGTATCAGTTCTCTATTGTTTCTGAGCACACCTGTTTTCTGTTAGCATTTAGTGCTAGTATGAGTATTTAGGTCCTGTGTGTTTTTTTTGTTTCTTGGTCAGATTGTTGTTTTCGCCTTCTTGACTCCCACAGCTAAGTAGATAATTTTCCAGCGTTTCCAGTTTCTAGTATTTCTTGTTTTGGTTCCAGTGTAGTGTATTTCAAGTTTAGCGTATTTCTTGGTTATAGTGTAGTTGTTTCTTGTTTGTGTTTTTTGTAGCTTAGGTTGTTTTCCCTGCACTTGCACTAGTTTGTAGGTTAGGAGTATTGTAGAGTTTAGTTTCCAAGTAGTTCGCGTACGTCGTTTTCAGTTTCCAGTTTAGAGCGTAGTTTTGAGTTTAACGTTTTATTCCTCCCCTGTAACTCGGTTACAGGGGTTCCTTTTCCCTACTGTTTTTCTCGTTTGTTTTTTCATTGATCTACGCCATTGTATTGTACTGCCTGTCAATATCTTTGTGGCATATAAAGAATCTTGTTTGTGCCTAGTCAAATGTTGTCTGCGTTTGTTCCTCACACACCACACCTAACAGCAAGTTGCAATGGCCATGTTTGAAAGGCTTGTTTGACTTTGAAGAGGATAATTTGACTTCTAAAATGATGCTATAAACACTCCAATTCACCCCGATAGACTATCGTAGTTTTATTATTATTATTATTATTAGTAGTAGTACTATTTTATTAACTTTGGGTGCACTGTGGAGTGTTTAAATTGAGTTTGGTAGTGGCTGCTACTAGTTACTATAGGGTTGCGCTAGCATTAATATTAACATATCTGCCCAAGCACGCCACTGCGTGCACTGAGCTGAAAAAGGTCTCAATCAATGAGAATCATCATGGGTAAGTTTGTCAAAAACTCAGAACTTACCCTTTTAAACTCTATAGAGATGTACATGTGATTCCATCTACCAACATGATGTGAACACAGTGGTTGTGTGATCCTACAATAATGGGTTATAATGAGTAGCTATTGGCTTTGATTAACACTTTTCTTTTCTGTTAAATAGAAAGGCGACGCCACAGAGGAAGGGGTCACTAGCGAAGGTATGGACTCAACAAATAAGTGAAACTAAGCTCTAAACCGGCTGCTTAACTCTAATAATGTATCACGACCCGTTTTTGCTTTCATCCTCTTTCCTCTGCTGTCTCCCAGAGTTTGATAAGTTCCTGGAGGACCGCGCTAAGGCAGGAGATGCTCTACCGTCTCCCACCGGAGTAAGAACCACTCCCCCCACCAGTGCCCCTGTCAGTGCCCCAAGCGGCTCCCACAAGAAGGCTGAACGGACGGAGGATGCCCTTTTTGCCTTGTAGACTCTTGCTGATTTAACCACATTCTTCTCATCTGGGCAATCTAAAATCAGTTGAATCCAAACCCGACCTCCAAATGCTTTTCATCGCCGCCTTTCTTCCTTGATGTAGTAACAGGTTTGTGATCAGGTTGCACAGTGTTACCCCTAACATGCAGAGAAGGACATGCTGGTTGCCCTGTGCTGCTTCCACTATTCCTATCATTTGGCGTGTTTACCGGTCAGCGTGGGACCTCTTTGCAGCCTCTTATATCATCTGTAATGTTCCACCAAAGACTGATATCCCTAGACTACTAGAGTTGTTTCTGGAGAAGACTAACTGTGTGCTGTCTATGTATATAACTGCTTAGTAACAGACATGAATGAGAACCAGTTCTGTAGGGCCAGGCTTTCATGCTACATGATTTGATCCACAAAGCTACAATTATACATGTTCCACAGAATACAAATAATTCCTAATGTGTCCATTTTGTTATTTTAATTTAGTTTGGTTTGAACAATATTATAACACTGTGATGTTTGTTCATCAATGAAAACATTTTAAGAATCTCTGCCAGACTTTCTGCAGTGTGGAGGGAAACTTGCTTGTTGGGCAAATGTTGCTAATGCTAAATATGGTAGCTAGATTCTAGAGGTTAGTATTGTAAACTGAGATCACTGTGTGAGCATCTTTAGTCCCGGAGACAACTAAATAATGTGGGCAAGGACTTGCCACTAAAAACAGACGTTTTCGTGGCTAATGTAAAGGGAAAACTGCCTAGTGTATTTTTTCCCCCCATTCTGTTAAAAAGATAAATGAATCCAAACTTAGATAATGATATGAAACTAAAACATTTCCAAAGATCCCCAAAAATCGTAATGCACAAATAAGAATACCATTTAGAAAAAATTACACATTTTATGGTAGCATAATCCTTTTCTTTCCTAATAGACTGTTTTGTGCACTTTTAAGCAAAATTAAATCTGTGTATATTCTTTGTGTTTACAAGATGCTTACTATTTTTCTAGTGGATGGTATATTGTCTTAAATTGACATCAATGTGCACAGTTTTTAACTCAAGTCATTTTTTCACAATACCAAACACGGAGGTATTGCTAGATGAAAACGACTTTTTATAAATTATGAGAAAAACCTGGGCTAAAATAAACATAAATAAACATAAAACAAGGACACATTATAGAGTAGGAAATGGATCGCATTGAACAATTGTATGAGAGGTTTCTGTGTATAGATATTGCCAGATTATATCATATTTTATGTATGTACCTCGTAATAGTCGTAAAGAGTAACTTATATATTATTTCATCCATTGGTTTTACATTTTTATGATACATTAAATCCAATCCTCTAACATGTATTATTATGTTAAGACTAAGCATGTACTGTATAGAAATGGAGCTAGAAGCCTCCACGCATGACCATTTATTTTCTTAAATTTTGTATGAACAGCTTTTTTTTTTTTTTCAATCAATGATGTATCTTTGTTAACTTGCTTTGTTATGAATTTTCGTTCTGTTAGTGATTGATTGGAGAAATGTAGGCTGCAATTGTTGAGACCTTAAAACAAAATCTATTCCGTTTCATGACATCTATGTTTCATCTATTTTGTTTATACTTGAGACTATTTTCCCTGTTTTGTTTCTGCATTTAAAATAGGAGTGAGTGGTGCCTCTCCCATTAGCTCAAGAGGTATGTTACTGCACATTATCAAATGTCAACTAATGCTTTCTGTCAATGTGTTTGTCATTTTTTTGAACTGGTTTTCCGTTAAATATTCATTACACATTGAATGTAAATTATTTATTTACAGAGGCTTTAGCATAATTCTACTAATGGAATCATAATATGAAATCAGTGATATGCTTGTTTTGACATAATATGATATTTTTTAAACGTCAAATTGTCTACTGGTAGGCCTATCTAAATAATGGTATTTTGAGTCAAAGATGTGTACTTTATCAAGCACTAGGGTAAAATACTATATTAAAGTATAACATCTTTGGAATTCAAGCCTAATTCTTAGTTAATGTGTAATATCTAATGTATCTTTGGTCTGATAGCTTAATTGTATTTGCTTTTTATAAGTTAAGGCCATATAGCTCAGTGGTTAGAGCACTGGTTTTGTAAACCAGGGGTCATAAGTTCATTTCTCGCAGGGGCCTTATGATTGTATAATTCACCTGTAAGTTGCTTTGGACAAAAGCATCTGCTAAATGCATAAATATAAGTAATCTGTTACTCATAATTCTGGCTTAGTTGTTACTGAATGTTTATTCATATGGAGAAGAATGTCTAACTAAAACATACTTTATTGTGGCAAGTTTTCTGGTGTCATTGGGCATACCATGACTGTTGAGCTTCGCCATCCTCCGCCATTACCTATGGCTAAGATTTGTTGTTTTACCCGATGCATGAGTATTACCTGCCCAATAAAAACACTAGCAACGTGTGACCTCAAACCTCATTGATTTTAGTCATTATTTCAGAGTTGGCGTTAAATGAAGATTTTCCTCTACCATGCATGCTGATGTAACAGCTGATGGATCTTGTACTAATTACAGACCTGTTGTCTCATATGGTGTTACCTTATTCTAGTCTATATATCTATCAACATCTTAACGGCATTTTGCAGAAATGATAGGCTTTTAAATTTTATTTCCAACATATGGTCCATAACAAGCACGCCATATCAGGAAGGTACCGTTGGCTGTCAGGGTTTACTACAGTGTTATTCAAAACCTGTTTGCTATATTACTCTAGGTCATTGACCTAGTTTGCCACACAATGTATGCCCCCTTAGCATAATTTAGCATTGACGGGGATGCCCCGTGTTTGCTTGTGCATGGGCCTTATGAGTTCTGTCAGTATTATTTTCATTTATTTGTTAATGAGATGGTATCAGCATTGGTTTGTAAAACATTGGCCCTAATAGGTTTATATTATAATCACTATAATGTTTCATATTTTAATTAAGTTTTTATATAATATACTTAATTGATATAGTTATTATTTCAGTTAAATAGTTTGGTGTGATGAGTTGGTGTAAAAAAAAAATAATAATAATAATGAAAAATAGTCTTTCTATGTTATCCACCCTCTCACGCGAAAGCAAAGCATGGCCTGAAGAAACACATGATGTAATCGCTTAAGCTAAAGATGTGACGTCAGATCACCCCACTAAGTTCCTCAGCTACCTATTGGATGATTTCCCTGGTTCTACAGGAGGAGTTACAATTTATAGTCAGACAAACTTAACTGCAATTGACCCACCCCTACTTATTTTTGATTGGCTGTTGATGGCAAACCCACCATAAACATATACATGCGTTTGCAAAAATAAAAGTAGACAAATAACGAGGTAAGTGTATAATCTCAAAACGCTGTAGAAACTGAAATAGAGCATAAACGTAGAAAAAATAAATTTCTACAAATGTGCGCACACACATCAACTTTTTGTACATTATCTTTTATAATTTAATAAATATAATTGTTGGAGAATATATATTTGTAGTCTACATGTCCATATATGTGATATATTGCTGTGCTATTAATTGTTTTTCACTTCACATCGTAGAATATAATTTTGCAACGTTCAGTTACACCAAAAAGACAATTGGGAATCGAGTGGTAGGCAATGATTGGTCAGAGTGGATGTCACTCAGTATTTGTCAGGTGGGTTAGCTCCATAAGCGCGTTAGTTTTTCAATAACCACACTGTTAAGTTGGGCTTGTCAAGTTCTGAATCATGTTAGCGATTACTAATTGTAAAGATCAATAAAAAAAAAAGTTGGGGTTTGCTTTGGGCGTGTTTTAAGTTCACTTGGTACTGTAACTTTTGCAAATGCAGCGACTGTGGGAGTTTGAGATGCTTTGGTTTGTGTTCATTTAGATGTTCAAGTGTAGTTGGAATCCATCGAGCATAAAAATGAACAGCCTGTCTTTTGAAGATCCTTCACTGGATAACTTGGATGCGGCATTGTCGCTAAATGATCCAAGCGACATTGACACCGCCCTTCTAAACGACATTGATGGTAAGAATGTGTAACTTATTGTTGGCTATATTGTGTAGACAACGAGCTGTTGTTAATTGAAATGTGTGCTTTTGTGTTTAGTTCCTAAACACATTGTCAAAAAACAAAACAAAAAAAAACAAGACTTCAACAATACAACATTAATAGTTTAGCGTTTTGGCAGTAGCTTGTTTGGGTAGGGAAACTTTTACGAAGTGACAACGTTGTGCTGACCCACCATCCGTTTTAGTTAACGGTAGCTGTTGAACCTATGTGTTGAACACACACTCTCCGAATGTTATTCTAATGGCATTCGTGTAAAACACTTTCTGCAACGATGACTACTTGGTGTGGAGAATGTAGTATAATACGATCTTGTTCTTTAAATATAATGCGCGACTCTGTTATGTTAGCTTGGTTGTTAGCCAATGCTAGCAGACGGGGTTATCGTGGTGTCTGGATTTGGGACCCGCCCCCCAAGTACCTCCAGAGAAAGGTTATTCTCGTACATTCCTCCTTGTTGGGTTCACAATACCCAAGATGACCGACAGCCATATCTTTTGGAGAGGGCACAGCACAGGAGATGTGTCACTTTAAAATCATGGTTTAATGCATTAGCGTGCACATTATTTACACTTGAACTGGATACCTTTGATTAATAAGGCATTTAGGCTGTTTTACTATTATCAAGATTCACTATTAACCAAGGTCGTTTAATATTTTGATAATCATGTAATTATTTGTGTGTATTTTATATTTTTATATGCATACACACAAGTACATACACACAATTTGCTGGTAGCACCTGTTTCTTGCTTACCAAATATTGACCGACAGTAACCCACCCCCATCCATTGCTCGATAGTAACCTCATTTAACAACGGACAAGCGCTCACTCTCTTTACTGTCTTGGGGGCTGGTCTGCATAGTAAGTCTCTAAGGCGCGCTGTGATTGGTTAGAAGCGATCACCTCATACAAAACATTGGTTTACAAATCCAGGCTGCTGTGTTTCAGAGCAGGCACGACTCTCTTATCCCAATACATTCCTCAGCCCTTTCAGACATGTATATTTTTTATAACATAGATGTAGTTTGTTTTGTACGTAGCATACTATTCTTGGTGTTGATTGTGTAAGCTACAAAGTATGCAGTGGTATTATGCGTATGCAGTCATTTTTATTAGAACTGCAATTGATTGATTAAATTTATTGGGTAAACCTTTATACACGTGAAAAAACATACAATATATAAATAAACTCAGAGGATAACACATAAAGTATAATAAAACACTTATTTCCAATGTGGTCCTCCAAATGACTTCCCACATTTAAAATAATTGTTGTACCCAAGAGGTGTAAACCCTCTATGTGATTAAAAAATCTAATTGACAAAAATAAACAAAAATGTACTTTATTTCTCACTGTGTCATTGTAGCCTTTATCACAATATCACAATATGCCTAGGAATTCTAAATCTCATTCACAATTAGAAGTTCATTAAATTTAAGTAGGCCTATGGGCTAATAAAAACATTGTCTGGCTTAGATTACATGACGAACCTTTGGCCAATGACAATGGCGAATCAAATAAATACATTAATAGTATTCGATTATGTTAGATTCCCAGACAAAATTGTTAAAATGTAATATAGTGACTGTACATTTACCAAACCGCTGTAATATTTTACTGATTGCATTCCTTCAGTTTACTGTGATTTTGTGGAAGGCATTTATTCATCTTTATTGTAATTGTTTCATATGTGTGTTCTAGGCTATACATTGTATTGAAAAAGTTGGTGTTTCTCTCCCAACTATGTACACAAAAGCAACGTATGCTTTCTTTCTTCCTCTAGATATGCTGCAGCTCATCAACAACCAGGACATGGAGTTTGGAGGGCTGTTTGACACGCCTCCATACTCAGAACCTCCCTCTGCTCTGGAGCTCTCCCCAGCACCTCCTCCTCCGCCATCAGCCACCACCAGTCCTCCCTCTTCATCGTCCTCTTCATCCAACATCCTGAGCAGCAGCCCACACCTGGATGCCCTCCTGGGTCCTCCCATCACCCGCAGCTCCTCCGGCCCAGACAAGGCATTCCAACCCCCAACCTTCCAGCAGTCTCCCCTCGCCCAGGTGGTAGGCTCAAACACCCGGCAGCAACCAGCCTCCCCGTCTCAGGGTCTCGGGCAGCCCAAAGCGGAGCAGCCGGTTCTCAGCCCTACGGCATCGGCCGTCTCACCAAATGGCTCACCGGGGCAGAGCCCGGCATTCGGCTCAACGCCACAGGCCCTGTTTACTTTATCCACACCCCAGCAACAGCAGCAGCAGCAGTCCCCGTCCCAGGTTCAGCTTCAACTTAAGAACCAAGCTCAGCCCCAGCAGGCCAGAGTCACCTACAGCACTCAGAGCAACTATATGAGTAAGGCTCTATTTCTAGATGTCAACTATAATGTTCTGCCATTATGTAAAGTAAAGCAGATATCTGTGCTACGCATAGGGGAGCCTTTGACGCTAAATTAGCGAGGGGCATGCATGATGTTCAAATCTTTATAACATGGGGATTGTTTGACTTTTACCTAGAGACTTAATGCAAACAAGTCACACATGCAACAGTGGGAATCACCTATACTGAGGAGCCCTTTGCAGAGTTGACTATATGGGGACGCACCCACAAAACTTAAAAATGTTAACGTTGGTGCAGCCAACACAGCAGCTGTCTCAGTTAGCATTAGTGAACTTCCAAATGGACGTTAAAATGATTGTGATTGCTTGTTTATCGTCGCTCACTGTTTAAGATTAAGATCAACTTTATTAATCCCACACCTGGGAAATTCACTTGTCACAGCAGCTCAAGAGACAAAAGTCGAGGAAAGAGTGAGTTGAGTGATATAAATAAAATTAAAAATAGAAGAAAAAAATATATACACTATAGACACCTTTCACTTAAAGCTATGACCCTGATGGATAATTATACAGGATAATTGCACACATAATTGTAATGCACACGTGTGCATGTAGGCTTAAACTAAAAATATAAAACAAATAAAAAATTGGATTGCAGAGCATACAAGCAGAAATTGAACAGGATAGTTGCACAATCTAAATATAATTGCACAGTATAAATAGGATATTTGACCTGAGATAAATAGTACAAAGTAGCTATGATGTGATGGTGAGAGACAACAACAGTGTCCCTCCGCTGGGGGATCAATAAAGTATTATCTTATCTTATCTTACATTATGTTATGCTAGTGGTGAAAAGTCTAACTGCCGTCGTAACAAAGGACCGATGAGGTTTTTATTTATTTACAGGGCAACGTTTTTGACAGCCGAACACTGTTAAATGGCTTGATGTTTTTCGAGTCATGCAAACAAGTTCTAAACAATATATATTTTTTAACTAATGCTGTTTTCTATGATTTCATTTCAAACTAGTGCAGTGCCCGTTCAAAACATGCCTGTTCCAAATGGGTGTTATTTGGATAAACTGACTACATATTGCTGCTGCACAGAGCTGAGCTTGTTTATTCAAAGTTTATTAATAATAATATATTACACGTGTCGCATGTCCAAATTGCACTAAATTCGACACTGCACATTGTCCATACATGCATGTATACAGAGAGTCCTTCCTTTATAGTTTGATTTTCTCTCTGATATGTTGATGCCATGGGGACATGAAACTATGATATGAAAAATATATGACGGATGTATTTTCGTAATTTCTGCCTAGTTATCTAGCTAGCGAGCCACCATTTTGGACTGCAGTCATTGCCTATGTTACAGGGTTAGTTGGTTTCATTCGTGTGGTTGAACTGTACTGAAATGGAGCAGATAATTATTTGATAAAAGCCAATTTAAGTCAGTAGTGCAGTGCTCGTACAAAACATGTGGGCCGATTGCCGGTATTGCTGCTTGCAGGTTAGAGAGCCCTGCAGTCACATCCCTGAAGCCCCTCCCACCTGCGGCTCGCTGTTCACTTGTTTATTAATACACATTATTTTTTTACAGGATAATTATTTGATGAAAGCCAATGTAAATACATAGTCATTCGCCAACATCGCTACATACATTTGACAGTGCATAGCCCCGCCCAGAGCTGAGCAGCGGCTTGTTCGCTTGTCGCGTGTCTAAATTGCACTGGATTGGACAGTGCACGTCCTTGGGTCCCCAGCAATACACCCGCCAAGTGTGAAGTAGATCGGATGAACGGTTGTCGAGATAATCCAAGGACATCCACAATCAGTGCCACAGACAGAGAGTCCTGCCTTTATAGTTGGATTAGATGTTACATCTTCCTAATTCATACTTAATGTGCGCCTTGGCCCCTGTAGTGTTAAAGCTGTGACAACAAAATATCTACATTTACATTTCCAAGACTTGTTACATATCAGAGTAAACGACAAAAAAAACATCTTAACCAAGAGCTGCTTTTACTTATTTCCAATTAGTTCAGGAAAGAGAGGACATTATATAAGTCAGGGAATAAATCAGTGTGCCTCATCATTTTAAATCCTTTCTTGCTACTGCAAGGATTGTGGGAAATTATTATGCAGTCATACGTAGGGTAGATATTGAAGTATTTACCACAGGTAAAGTGGTAGTATTGGTAATAGTATTAGTAATAGAATGTCTCTCCTTAAAGGATGGGTATGTAGAGAAAATTCTATGTATTTTTTGTTATAATATTTGCATTTGTCATGATGTATTGATGGTAAACAATAAATTATGTTTAAAAACAAAATCGCCAAAATCCATGACAGATTAGGGGTACGGGAGCTATTTAACTCCAACCAATCAATCTAACCTACCAGTTAGATTGGTTGGAATGAATTTGCTGTCCGTCAACAGCCAAAACCAGAAACCGAAACCTATCTGCGGTAATATTGTCAATGTAAAGTGTGACCTAGAGCACGATGAGCACCAAGCTATCTAGGGCAGGGGGCGGGGCTCATTACTCAGATTCTGTTTGAAAAATGGCAGTGTTTGGATAAAACGGGCGCTACATACCCATCCTTTAATGGGCAATTTCAAAGCTCCTTATAGCCTTTTGAAGACAAGGGAACATCTGCCACAGGCCACAGAATCAAGACATGAATAAATACTATATTGACAACACAAAACTGTTGTATAAAAGATGTTTTATAAAAGATGTAAAAAACAAAAAAAAAATCGTTAAGAATTCTCTCTGACCCATTCAGTTGTGCTCGTGGTTACTCAACCTCAGCTGATGGCCTGCCCATCACCTCATTTAGTGTTGACTGAATTGCATAGGCCAACAGAGTGTGTAACGTACATATAAAGGCTGGTCTTGTTATGCACCATAAGTCATAGTCATCACTGCTGCTTCAATCGTTTTGGGGTTATCTTTAATCACATGTTTTTGTAGGTTAATATGAATTCCGATAGTCAGCAGTCATGCCACAACATTGCACAATTTCAACACGGTTAATATAATGACCTAAATCTCACTACCATCAAACTCAAGCGCTGATAAGAGTATTATTTGACTTAAGTAAGCACTGTTGTGATAGGGAGCTATTCACTTTCCTGTGATATTCAGTGGTGGCAATACAGCAGATGTGTTCCAGGATACGCAGGACGGATATGGCTGACGGAACACTACTGTTATTGTAGTTCAACGTGATTTCACCCGCCTAGAATAGTTATTTGCTTCAAAATAAATATATTTTATTCATTAGTTTGAATATAATGATTCCTTCTAGAATCAAGGTATATGTTATGATCACATGATGAGGTTTTGGGACTCAAAGTCAATCTGACACTGCAGCCCCCAACTTTCCTAGCAATACGTTTTCAAATGACACGGCGGTGAGTTGAGAACACAATTTTCATTTACATAACCATCTGCTTATCGCAGTCACAGGCTTGTTCATGGACAGCAGCAAGAAGAGTGACTTTGTCTAAAGCTGTTCAGGTGATCTTTTTAAGAAGTATTCCAATGGTGTGTTTCAAGCAGTAGTAGTGACGCCAATGAAAGCAGGGCAGGGATTGGTTGAAATGCCGGATGACACAGGAAGTCGAGTGAAACTGATCTATAGGTCAAGCTCACAGGTTAATGTCTTTAAAGTTGATTTGACCACCCCCCCCTTAAGTATCTTTTTGAATGTAATTGATTTACAGCTGTCAGTCAAGCTGGTGTCAGCCAACCAGTGCAGACCCTGTCATCCTCATCCATTGCTGTTCAACCCATGACCATCCAGACCCCCATTCAGGGACTGCCCACCACTGCTTCTCTCCTGACTACCTCAGGAAGCACACCAGTAAAGACCATAGCCCCCCATGTACAGCAAGTAAGTGTCCTTTGTACTTATTTAAAAAAGAAAGTATAGCAGTAATGACAGTCCCACCCTAGTTTATATCAATATTTTATCGTTACAATTAGATGTACATAATGTGTTACCTCCTACTGAATGTGCATTTAAAAGCAGCAATACACTTTCTTTAAATGCATGATCTGAATCCCTCTCTCCTCGCTGTGCCTGCCAGGTGCTGCTGCAGCCCCAGTTCATCAAGGCTGAGTCGCTGTTGCTGACCACTCTGAAGCATGACCCCTGCATAGTTACAACCATGTCCTCGCCCACGTCCCTAGCCACCACCTCAACCACCTCACTGCAGGTCTGAGCACCACGCACAACCCACACGGTGACCCTGGAAGTTAACGGGCTCAATAAGCACAACGTCTAGAGTCAGAGTAACCTTGCTTGCCAGTCTCTTTGAGACACTTACGTTTAAATCGCTACGCAATTTGCTACATAGAGCCTGGCAGACTTGGTTTACAGAAGGGAGTTAAGTAGCTTGTATTCCTTCGCCCAATCACGATGTTCGGGGGTGGAGCATCTGTTGTTTGAAACGAAGGTTCACACGGGAAACGGGTCAGAGCGATGGAAGTAAGGGATGAGAATGACCAATAAGATCGACAGCATTAAATCCAATGGCAGAAACCTCATTGGCCGGAGAGGGGAGGGCGAGAGAGCCAGGACCCAAAATATCAACCAAGCTATTCAGACTATTTCTAACCAAACCCATATTGCTAAATGGGCTTACAATGGCCTTTTATGGTGGTCATTCCTTAGTTGTGGTTTTTCTATTTCTTTGACCCTTCTCTGTATCCCATCTCACATTGCCTACCTCTCCAGGCTCTGATGGGTGGGGGCACCATCCTGACCACGGTGCCCATCATGGTGGACAGTGAGAAGCTGCCGATCAACCGCATCGCAATAAGCACCAAGCAGATGGGCCAGACACACAAGGGAGAGAAGAGGACAGCCCATAATGCCATTGAAAAGCGTTACCGCTCTTCCATCAATGACAAAATCATCGAGCTCAAAGATCTGGTGGCGGGTACTGAGGCCAAGGTAGGGGAGCCATACAGTTGTAGAGATTCTCTCCTCAGCATTCGTTGACAAGCCGTTTTGATATAGTTCAACGACCCCAGCGCCAGCGGTTGTATTTTCAAAGTAAAAGTAGCTTTTATTCATGCAATTCCGTCAATAGAGCTCCATGGTCCAAGTAGAAGAATTGAATTGATGGACTCGACTACATCAAAACGGAGCTTTACTATGTACCCTTTGCACACTAAGCTTTTATCTGTCTGTTTTTAACTGATATTTGCATTTTCTTCCCATTCTATTGCAGCTCAACAAGTCAGCTGTTCTGAAAAAAGCCATTGATTACATCCGCTACATACAGCAGACTAACCAGAAGCTCAAACAAGAAAATATAGCTCTCAAAATGGCTGCCCAGAAAAACAGTAAGTTATTCTCATCTTGCTTACGTCTCATTTCCTACTAAGAACACAACTATAGATGCAACTAATATTCACTAAACGCAATGGTGACAGTAGTTGTCATTTGGAAATATTACTGCAAAACCGTTAAAGCCCTTTTCCTTATTCTCCCTGCCTCGCAAATCTTCAGAGTCTCTCAAGGACCTTGTTGCCATGGAAGTGGATGGACCTGAGATGAAGAGTGAGCTACCTACCCCTCCAGCCTCAGTGGGATCCCCCACCTCCTTCTCCCACTGTAGCAGTGACTCAGAACCTGACAGCCCTATGGGAGAGGACACCAAGGTGCATAACACTCAACCTGTTTTACAATTAGAATGAGAGCTTCGTTCGGGCCTAAGAGAATTAGGCCCGACCCGACCCTGGAAAAACTTTGTCCGAGCCCGAACCACGGCTCGCAGTTTTGGGCTCGAGCCCAGCCCAAACACCAATTTCAGGGGGAAAAAAATTACTAAAATAATACTGATAATTTAAGTAGCTATTAAAATATATAGGGCCACCGCGATGGACATTTTCTCCTCGGAGGTCGGGAGTCGGGCGCCGGCAGGAGTGTGCACATCAGTAGAACAAACAGGCTGTATTTTGTGCATATAGGCTAATATAGTGTACTTCACAAATTAAATAACACTAACCAAAATTATTAATAAAATTGTAGGTAGGTACAGTAGGTCTAGAGAGTCCAACGATGACGGTTGGGCTTGGCTTCTATTACCATACCATAGCATGAGTGCGTCAGATGGCGGTGGAGAGTCAAATTCCCTGTTTTTTTTGCTATCATACTTTAGCAACAACTCGCAGTTGTGACATTTAACATAACCCGCGCATATGTTGTTGTCACAACTAAGTCGGAGTTGTCTCATACCTCCAAATTTCCCGACGTTTACTTCTTGGACAAATAAGTCGTTTATTCTCCTGTTGCCAACTTCTTCTTTACATTATCCGAGTCCGACGTCTTTTCGTTGAATGAAAACAGCAAATGACCCGCTAATTCTAATGTTTTTAAATCTAATTCTAAATCTCAACATTTTCATAAGTTACTGGGTTGATGACAACAGTCCATACATTATTATTAAAATATGAATAAGAAACAATAACAATAATTTAGGCGGCACGGTGGTGCAGTGGTTAGCACTGTTGCCTCACAGCAAGAGGGTTATGGGTTCAAACCCTGGCCGGGACCCTTCTGTGTGGTTTGCATGTTCTCCCCGTGCCTGTGTGGGTTCTCTCCGGGTACTCCGGCTTCCTCCCACCGACCAAAAAACATGCAGGTTAGGTACATTGGTGACTCTAATTTGCCCATAGGTATGTGAGTGTGATTGTCTTTCTCTCTATGTTAGCCCTGTGATTGACGTAGCGATTTCAATGTCTCAGAGAGACTGGCAAGCGAGACTACTCCGACAATAGACGTTGTGCTATTGAGCCCCATTAACTTCCAGGGTCACCGGGTGGGTTGTGCGTGGTGCGCAGACCTGCAGTGAGGCGCTCTGCACGGTGGCTGAGGTGGTGGCTAGGGATGTGGGTGAGGACACGGTGGTGACTATGCAGGGGTCATGCTTCAGAGTGGTCAGCAACAGCGACCAGTCCAGGGTGTACCCCCTCTCGCCCAATGTCAGCTGGGATTGGCTCCAGCTCCCCCGCGACCCTGTAGAGGAAAAGCGGTTAAGAAAATGATGAATGAACAGTAATTTAAAAAAAAATCGTATTCTGTCCGAGCCCGACATACGGCAGCAGTTTTGGGCCTGAACCCGGCGGGTCTGGTCACGCCCTATCATTGGAATGTCTTTCTCTTATGAAGTATATAACGTTGTCTCATCGCCAGATGTTGTTTGTTGGTTTTCCACATTGCTGTCGTGAGGGTCCCATTGCAGTGGCAATATGGGAGCCAGATGTTTCCCCCATCTTGGTTGTGACCACGTCTACTCTCTCTTCTCTCCTCAGCCGGCCGTTGCGCTGGAGCCATCGGCAGCAGGGGGCAGCGCAGGCGGCATGTTGGACCGCTCCCGCATGGCCCTGTGCGCCTTCACTTTCCTCTTC
>OMPB01071764.1:0-13000 GCA_900312615.1 Stylephorus chordatus | reverse complement strand
CACACACACACACACACACGCACATATACACACACACACACACACACACAAGCGACAGTGACAATCACATTTAGAACTTTCTAGAGAGAGACAAAGAGATACAGAAAAGTAGTTATAATGTTAAATGGGGATGAACTTAGATATTAACCAAATAATTCACTTTAGAATTGATGGTTAAAAGATCCCCAGTCCTGACAGCCCATACAATTTCAATGAAATGACAGAATAAAGGTGATTTATTATGATTGGGGAAGGATAAATAATAAAGTCAAATATCTTCCCGTTCGATTGGGGTGTAAATTAGATCTGAAATTGCCAGAGCCAACATCTATCACAACTGAATATAAAATGTAATGAATTCTTGGTAGAAATTCTGGGTTTTAGCAGTGGTTGCACTGTGTGTGTGTGTGTGTGTGTGTGTGTGTGTGTGTGTGTGTGTGTGTGTGTGTGTGTGTGTGTGTGTGTGTGTGTGTGTGTGTGTGTGTGTGTGTGTGTGTGTGTGTGTGTGTGTGTCATTATATTAAGTGTACCATGAGGAATGGCAACAGACGTGCCGTGGCATTCGAAAGACGTTATTGCATCACCCGGACACTTTTTAGCGTTTTACATCCAATCCCAGTAATGATGTTGTTACCAGATAAATCAGACAATGCACAGGCAATTTAATGATATCCCCGCAGTTGTGGTCTTGACCGGTCTTGAAATCAAATCCAGAGTCCTCTTTGCCTGAGACAAGAGACACAACCGAGTAAAAATGTGGCCGATTCTGTGACGAGACCGAGACCTTCGAGACCATGACCGGTCTCGGAGTGCTACAACCATGGCTAATCTCCATTTAATTAACTAATTAACACATTCAGAGATAAACAATGAACAAAACTCTTGCAGGCTTTACTACAGGCTTGTGATATTCTTCTCAATTCAGCCATGTCCATAAGTCATGTTCCACGGAGACGGCAGGACAGAATGCTAAAATACTTATAGTTGTTCTTCAATAGTCTTAATAGCTTGATTGATATTTTGGATCACGGCTCTCTCCACCCTCCCCCCTCCGGCCAATGAGATTTCTGCCATCGGATTTAAGGTTGTCGATCTTATTGGTCATTCTCGTCCCTTACTTCCATCGCTCTGACCCGTTTCCTGATCGTGATTGGGGCGAAGGAATACAAGCTACTTAACTCCCTTCTGTAAACCAAGTTTGCCAGGCTCTCTGTAACAAATTGCGTAGCGATTTGAACAAAGTGTCTCAGAGAGACTGGCAAGCGAGGCTAGTTCTTCAATGACTAATGAAAGAACACCCCCCACCCCCCTACACTCTATTCACCTTCCCATGACATTTCTCTCCCCTCTGCCCACTAGGTGGTCCTAGCCGGCTGGTACAGAGTATACACAGGTATAATGGAGTCCTTCGGGATCCCCACTAAGATGTGTTGGTCTATCAACAGAGGGGAAGGCCTCGCGCCCGTGGACAGCTGTGAAGGTACTGAGCATTGCCATGGCGCCTGAGTTTGATCCGCATGCGCGGTGCTTGTCTGTGGTTCATGTTGTGCACACGTGCCAAAGCGGACTCGGTTGTGCACGTGCTCGATAAATTGTGTGTCACGGTGGCACAGTGCGCACTGCTGCCTCACAGCAAGAAGGTCCTGGGTTCGATTCCTGCCTGGGGATTCCTGCCTGCTGTTGGTACTGGGAGGAATCTGCATGTTCTTCCCAGGCCTATCAGCGCACAGGTAGGCTATCTCGATCACTTTACTTTTACTTTTACTTTACTTTTAGGGCATTTGGCAGACGCTTTTGTCCAAAGCAACTTACAAAAGGTACATATGTCATAAATGACTTACAAAGTGCAAAAGAGAAGGTACATTTGTCAATAAGAGAAGGTACATTTGTCAATATGTCAATTTGTCCTCTTGAAACCCCTCTCCCTCCCCTCCCCCCTCCCTCGCACCATCACCACCGACCCAACCTGAAATCTCTCTCTCCCTCTACCCTCTCCTCAACTACCCTCTCCTCCTTACCCCCTGCAGATCAATTCTCTCTTTTGTCCACTATGGATGACACTAACACTCTTATCCTCTCTCTCCTCCTCTTTAGATGTTCTCTGTCCACTAACTACAAGACCTGTGCGATCATCCCCCCTCCCCCTTGGCTGTCTGAACCTTTACGTGTGTGTAGAACTAAGCTGAGGGCAGCCGAGAGGAAATGGAGAAGATCAAACGGTGTTGATCTAACATTGCCTTCACCTCCTCTCTGATTTCACTTCTGCTGTGTCTGCTGCTAAATCCACCTTCTACCTAACCAAAATCACCTCCTCTGCTTCTAACCCCCACAAACTCTTTTCCACAAGTTGACCTTTTGATTGACGGGTGGATGTTGTGAGATTATTGGTTGACCCCACTCCGATCGTTGGTACGTAAGCATTCGGGAGGTTTTGTTTTCCAAGAAGTTAAAAAATCATAGGATTCGATATATATGACTACAACGAAACAAACATTTTGTAATTTTTTTTTTGACATTTATTATTAAAATAGTGCAGAATATGACCATGGATGTGATCCAAAATCGAAAAATTATGTCAGTGCTTCTTTAAAGTCAAAGGAACCGTTACACATGTACAGTCATGCTTACATTGTTTCCCTTAAGGCTTGGTTACCTTTATTGCGCTTTATTGCACTGGCCTCTTATCAATTTCAAAAGTCAAAAAGAAATCAGCAGGAAAAAATGGAAAAGTCTTGTTACTGTAACCAGGGAAGCTGACTCTATTGATAGATTCAAATCTAAACTTAAACCATACTTTTTGCACGCTCATTTGGCTCACAGGAGTGTCTCTCAGTCCCTCATCTGGGCTGAATTACCCTCATTAGTACTAGACTACCCCCATAGTCGATGGGAATTAGACAGCCCCCCCTCCTATATTTCTCTGTCCATTTTTAGCCTTTCTCATCCTAAAACTGTCTCTGTGTGAGTGAGTGAGTGATATTCTACTTCTAGACCAGCAGCACAGCGCTGGGATGCCCTCACTGTGGATTGGTTATCTCCAGCTATGGTCACCTGCTCCTGACCACGGACTCCATCACCATGGCTATCGACGTCTTGTAAAAGAAGAAGGTCCACACACTGTAGCTCCCGTTTACCATTTATTTAGCCATCCACAATCAGTGATGTTTTGAGCGAAACTGCTCTTCAGACAAGAATGTCGACGTCTTGAAACCATGTCTTCCACACTCTATTACTCATTAACCTGTCATTGGTCCTTATGGTGGTAAAACTCATTATTTAATGTATCATTCATTATTACTATTACTAGTATTATGTTAACTCCTGCTAATTTATCTAAAATACAGTATAATACAGCCCTTGTTTTGTATCTGTTTGACTTGGTTTTGTATGTTCAACTGTTATATTATAAGAATTATTATGTATGTATATATATGTACCGTATATATGTATGTGTGTATATGTATGTATACTGTATGTGTGTATGTGCATGTATATATATTTATTTATTTATTCTCTTTCCTTTTCTTGTAAGTGTGTCTGTGTGAGAATGTTTAATTATATTTGCTGATTTTTGGTTGGGGAAAGGGAGGGGGAAGAGAAGGGAGAAGAGCAGGGTATATATATACTGTATATATATAATTATTATTATTATTATTATTTTCTGTATCAGACTGAAATAAACTTCAAAACTAAAAAAAAACGTATTATCTGATATTTGCCTGCCCATTCATCACCTATTGCACTCCTAACCATCCCTGGAAGGAGGAATCTCTCTTCTGTGTTCCTTTTCAAGGTTTCTTCATTTTCCCACAGGGTTTTGGGGAGTTTTTCCTTGCTCTTTTGGAGGGCCTGGGGTTGGGGGGTGTCATCAAATGTGGGCCTGTGAAGCCCTTTGAGACTAACTGTGATAAAGGGCTATACAAATACATAAACTTAACTTGAACTTGGAATTTCTGGACATAGGGCAGGGCACAAGATTAGATTAAAATAGTGAAGGTGATATTTTATAGACACGTCGTTGTAAACCATGAGATTGACTGCATATTTCATCAATAACTCAAGGATCGTATCAGGTATCATAATAAAACACTGATAAAACTATTATCTATATCAATGGATTCTCATTTTTACTGTTGCTAACTCCGGGTTAAAAAAAAGTACTACTAAAATGAGCTTAATGTACGTAAATTCATAACCACTAGTGGCCTGGTCACTCACACTTCCTGTTCTCCCTTTCCCCTTTAGCCTATCATGCAGGCATTTTCATTTTGTTTCATTGCAGGAATGCAGGCTTACACATAGGAAGATTTTCCACATTTTTGGGGGTATAAATATCCATAGCATTCCCATTATTAGCCTGGCCTTTTTCATTTTTAAATCATTCAATTTCATTAAAATGTTTGGTCTGTTCCTTTAAGCAAAGTCTGAATAGGGCATTGTACTTTGCTTAACCCCTGTGTGTTACCCAACATGGTCAAATCCACACTTCTGCTCATTGAAAGAATGTCCCATAAATTTTAACTGGAAAAAACAAAACAAAAATCCAACGAATTAGGAACAACAACACAAGTGGATTCAACACCATGAAATGAAAAGCATTTTAAGGTAGGCCTAATCGCCATAGAACTTGTGCATTAGACCCGTTATTTGTTTAACCTTTTTGTTTTGTCTTTCAGAAATAGAACTATAATTGTATTTATTTATGAACATCAGGCCTCAATTTCAAAGTGTCTCCAAAAGTCTTGTTCAAGATGTGTCATATTATTTCTCAATACATCACAATACCATTGTTGCTTCAGATACACTCATACATTCATTCATATTGTCCTAATATACTGTAGCCTACATTAAGGCAACTACTTGAATAGTATGCATACATGATTTTTTTGTAATGCTTGAAATGCTCTTCCGTTCCCTTTATGACATACTATTATTGGAACAATGACATGAGCTTATAATTTTTTAATAACTCATGCAAGGTGTTAATTTGATCCAAGTGCACATCTCTGTTAAAGCTCTAATGCATCATACTTTAAATCCAGCTTCACATAGGTGGCATAGCAAAAAAAAAAAAACTAAACTAAAAATAATTAAAAATAACTAACTACATATCTTTGAACTGTGAGATGATTCATCATTCAAATGATGGGAATAAATATCCGCTTTTGCAATTCTTTTTACATCCTCCCATTCAGCAATTATGCTTTATCATTTTCACATCCATAAAATGGTGATCATAAAACAGTGAGTACGTACCGTAAGTGAGGGCTGTGCTCTGTTAACTTATCAGATTTTATGAAGACCTTTATGTTTTCTTCTTAATTATTCAACTAGAACCCAGTGTTACCCAGATACCTGCAGCCTTCCAGCCTGTCTCACATGAGCTCTCATCAAGCTGTTACGGCTGCCTCCAGCTTCCCAGTCTGTGGTGCTTTTTACGTCAAAAAATGCTCAAAAGTGCAGCATGCGGACAATGAAAGCATGCACTTGAGTGATGGGGAAAAACATTTGGAAAAGCAAGCAGAACAACTCTAAATTAATTTATCTTACGTATCCCCTTTCAAAGTAGCCCATGTCAGAATCTTGTCTAGTGCTACAATAATATAATCGTTATTTATTTTTAGTCGTTTAACAACACCAGTTTCGCTCAGTTGTTCTTTGAGTGAAGTACTGTTGAAGGGGTTTAAGTAAAAGGGCATTAATAATAATAATAATAATAATAATAATAATACATTATATTTATATAGTGCTTTTCAAGGTACTCAAAGACACTTGCATGGAAAAGAATAAATAAAGATATAAATCAAGATAAAATGAAAGAAGTAATAGGGGGGTAATGGATAAAAACATGTCAGATCAAGTTTAAACATTAAAAGCAATTTTGAAGAGGTGGGTTTTGAGGGATGATTTGAAAGTGTGGTGTGAGGTGGAGTCACGGATGTGTTTGGGGAGGGAGTTCCAGAGGGTGGGGGCGACGATGGAGAAGGCCCTGTTACCCCAGGTTCGGTACTTTGTACTGGTTTGGAGGGTCAGAAGGTTTGCGTCAGCAGATCGGAGGGTACGGGAGGGAGTGTAGGACATTGTAAAACTCAACTTTTACAACGTCACTGTCTCCTATCCATAGTCTCATTGTTAATAGATCACACATTACTATGTATAGGAGGAGACAATCCACCCATGGCTACAAATAGAGGATGACCCACGGTCCTACACCACTCCTAGCTTGCGGTGGGTGACGCGTGTCAAGGGACATGGGCAAGGGTTTCTACATCAGTAAAAGTGTCGGGGTGGTGGCGATAATCCTGGGTGCAGGGGCCATGGCCACCATCATTGCTCTGTCGGTGGTCTACTCCCAGGAGAAAGCCAAGAGCGACTCCGTGGTATTGCCCACAAGTGGTGGAACAACGCCATCCCCGGGCACCACGACCACGAACCCTGTCCCGACAACACCGGGCACCACGACCCCGACAACACCGGGCACCATGACCCCGACAGCAACCCCAACTCCTTCAAACGAACCCTGGGACAAGTACCGCTTGCCTAAGAGCCTGGTACCGGATCACTACAACGTCACCCTTTGGCCCAGGCTGACCCCAGACAATATGACGGAGCTGTACTTCTTTACAGGTAAAGCTTCGTCTGGGTGGGAGGTGGAGGTCAGTGGTGCATCCCTGATTCTGACCTACAACTGTGTGCTTGGATTGATTGGGTGTTTGCAGCCTGTAATATTTATGAAAACGTTTCTTGGGTCAACTGCAGTTGAAAACAATGTTGAATACAATGTTTATTTGGGTTGTAAACAAGCAACTTAAACCCATTTCTAGGATTAAGCGGGGGGTTAGTCCAGTGGTTAAGGCATCTGACTGTAGACCAAGAGGGCACAGATTCAAATCCCTGCTCTGACAAACTATGTACTGTACAAATGTACCAGTTAGTCACTTTGGATAAAAGTGTCTGCTACAGTAAATGCCCTAAATGTAAATGTAATGATTGAGGTGTTATTTCAGTCTCTGTTGTTAAATAACTGGGAATAAATTAAATAATTAAATTAGAGCTGAAAATCAAATATAGAAATATTAAAATGACTTCTTGAACTAGCTTGACTTAAAGGTGCTATACCTGCCGATACATTTATGGCAAAATTTAAAAATTCTGCGTATATCTGGAAAGTATTCGACAGTAATCAGTGACATAAGATATTTGACACATCAATGACGTAATTTGAGCATCTGTGTGAGGAGCAGGGGCCAAAACGGGACAACCAATCCAATGTGTTCATAACACCTTTGATTGGACGACCCATCTGTCAGTCAAACTGCAAACTCAATGTGCAGTTTGACGAATGCACATTGAGTTTGGTTTCGGTTTCGGGGCCATCTCTGATTGGGGAGGAGGCGTTGCTTAGAATTCAAAAAATGTTCTATTTTTTTCTAATTCAGTCGACCGGTATAGCACCTTTAAATGTTTTGTAATATAGAATAACAAATAAATGATCTGCATTTATATAACGCTTTTCTACTCTACGAGTACACAAAGCGCTTTACAGTTTATGCCAACATTCACCAATTCACACACTGCAAGGCGCCACCTGCACATCAGGAGCAATTTGGGGTTCAGTATCTTGCCCAAGAACACTTTGACATGCAGACAGGAGGAGCCGGGGATAGAATCACCAACGTTCCGATAAGCGGACGACCCACTTACCCCCCAAGCCACAGCCACCCCCATAGAAATAGAATACACAAACCAACAGCCCCATCTTTATTAAGTTCTTTGTGGATGTTTTACTTGTTTTTAGTGAAACAGATTTAAATAACATGGTGATAACAACAAAAATGTATACGTGACACGGTTGTATGGTTTATAATACTAACCTAAAACAGACAACAAAGAACTATTTGTTGTCCCAGAATCTATTTTATCAAATCAGTTTTTGTTTGTTTCATTAACGTTTAATGTTTCATTGTTACAATTTCTTGCGTGTCCATGCAGGCGAGTCCACTGTGGTGTTTGAGTGTGTTGAGGAGACCAAGTTGATCCTGATTCATTCAAACAAGCTCATGTACACAACGCTTGATAATGGAATGATGGCCAGTCTCGAGACAATGAGCGGAGGGGTTCCGGCCCCCACCATCGAGCACTCCTGGCTAAAGAAGGAAACACAGTACCTGGTCCTGGAGCTTAGTGGTAACCTGACCAAGGGCCAAAAGTACCTGCTCTTCACCAAATTTACCGGAGAACTGGCAGATGACCTTGGTGGCTTCTACAGGAGTGAATATATGCAGAATGGCATCAAGAAGTAGGTTTTGTTTGATTTTAAATACAATTTTAAAATGCTCATTGTGCTACAAGACTTAATGTTACTAACTTAAACTTACATATTAAACAACAAAGTTTTTTTTAATGTAATGTACCAGATGTAGCATCAGTCACCTTAAAGAGAGTTTCAGGGTTAATCATTCCATTGAGACATGTGGTTAAAACATTTACAGCTCTTATCTAAATAAGCTCTCATCTATTTCCTTTTCCCTTATGTTCTGAGCCAGTTCTTCATAGCATAGACCTCCTGACACCTGAACACTGACCAGCTGATCCAAACCCTAATCCTATCCATAAACATAGCAATAAACATGAACACAGCGCCCCCCATGGCTGCTAAATGTAATGTACCTGCAATATTTGGAACAAAACTGTTTATTCTATTCTCACAAAACTAATTATATTTCCATGCTGTGTGAGCACACATATTTATGTGCATATAGGGTCATTCATTTTCATACAGTGTATATATACTTTTTCTTTGTCAAAGACGTTGCTTAGTACAATTTATAGAAAACTGCTTAATGGTAAAGGGAAAAGAAGTCATCATTTGGAGCATATTTATGCCTCGGATGAAAGAAGTAGGCTAATAGCTCACTAGTACCACCTAGTACATTGGAATACAAAACAGAAACACATTACTTAATACATTTAAGTAATATAAATGTATTAATAAATAACACATTTTAACTGGGTGTTCTCCTTGTAAGTCGCTTTGGACAAAAGCGTCTGCTAAATGTCCTAAATGTAAATGTGAATGTAAAAAAAAATACTTGACACATCCACAAACAATTAATTCATTGTTTATTTTGGCAGGGTCATTGCCACCACACAAATGCAACCGACAGATGCAAGAAAGGCATTTCCTTGTTTTGATGAGCCCGCAATGAAAGCCATCTTTCACATAACCCTGATCCACGAACATGGTACCACAGCCTTATCCAATGGCATGGAACTAGGTTAGTGTTCTTTGTTGAGATTTATTACATTACAGTGTGTAATCATAATGTAATAAATGTCATGAATGCTTGTGTAGGAAGATAATTAAGACACCGCTTTGTTGTTTGTGGCTGATTGTTTGTTTGTCTTCAGGAACAGATAGCAGTATAGTGGAAGACAAGAATGTACTTATCACCAGATTTGAGCCAACCAAGAAAATGTCTACATACTTGCTGGCATTTATTGTCAGTGACTTCGACTTTGTTAACGACACCGTAGACACCATAGACCACACGGTTTTGGTAATTATCTTTATTTACCTCGTAGTACATGCCCTCTTTTAAGAGATGTTGACATTTTAAAGATGCCAAACAGTAAAACTGTATATCCTCTACAGCTCAGTGTTATCTGAACAACAACACCATCAACAACAATATTTCAGTGAAATGGATTCAAACTAAATGGTTTGTTTGATTTTCTATGTCTGTATGTATGCGCGCAGATCCGTATCTTTGCACGGCAGGAGGCTATCGCAGCAAAACAGGGACAATATGCCCTGAAAGTCACTGGGCCGATCCTCAAGTTCTTTGAGAATTATTACAATTCAAGCTATCCTCTGCCTAAATCAGGTAAAGCCAACCACTTGATCGATATACTGTAGATAGCGATCACGACTTCCACTTTTAAGATCAAATATTGTAATCGTGCAAATTATCAATGTAAAAATAAGCAAATTAAAGAACAACAAAATAAATAGGTATCATTGATAGGTTTCAATTCATGCATTGTATTATTGTATTAAAATAAAAATCTGTAGAAACACTGTATTAAATAAAATACATGAACGATACATAGATACATTATTTTAAAATAACCACCACTGGATAATTAGTTTGTGCGCTTATCCCATACAGATCAGATAGCTCTTCCTGACTTTAATGCTGGCGCCATGGAGAACTGGGGCCTAATAACCTATAGGGAGACAGCTCTTCTCTATGATGAGAAGTTCTCCTCCAACTCCAACAAAGAAAGAATTGCTTCAATCATATCCCATGAACTGGCACACATGGTTCGTTTTTACACACATAAAAACATCACCTCACCTTTTCTTCTGCATAGTCTAAGCACTAAACTTGGTTCATTTTCAAATAATTTTCCAATATTTGTAACAATTCTTTTGGTGCGATCGTTTGGAGAGAAAAAAAGAAGATGAATTGACCATTGATGATGTACTTACTCTTAAACTGTAACTGTTCTTTAACCTTTATTGTCTTGAGGCAACGTTGCTTGCTGGTTTGAATTTCTGTTGTTTTATTATCATGTATTATTTGTGTGGTCGCTCCAGTGGTTTGGTAACCTGGTCACCCTGAGGTGGTGGAATGACCTGTGGTTAAATGAGGGATTCGCTTCCTACGTGGAATACCTGGGTGCAGATCGCGTCGAACCTTTATGGAACATGGTAAGGAATTCTCCGCCTAATATAGTCACTTTGGACAAAAGCATCTGCCAAATGCCCTAAATAAATAAATAAATAAATATAGCACTTCAACGGGACTTTAAGACTATGTTGGAGACGTCCATCAACGTGGGGTCACAGCCTCCAAGTTCTCCAACCTCAAGAAGAACCACATTTGCTTTCATTCCCCACATCCTTTCCAGTTCCTCATTAAGTCAATGAAAGCATCTCTCATGATGAAACATTTATAAACTAAAATGGCTAAGAGCCACTGTCTCGGCACACTTTATTGCTTAATGCATGTGTGATTGTTTGTTTTTGTTGTTTTTTTTCCCCTTACATCAGAAAGACCTTATCGTGCTCAGTGATGTGCACAGGGTGTTTGCAGTGGATGCCCTTGCCTCTTCCCATCCTCTGTCTTCCAAAGAAGAAGACATCCAGAGGCCAGAGCAGATCAGTGAATTGTTTGATGCTATCTCATACAGCAAGGTATTTTATTAGTTGATACATGCAGCCTCTGGGGAAAACGCCTCTCTGAACAATTCTGTATACTAATTTTCTAAAAATAAAAGGCAACTAATGGAACGTCTTTTATGTAAATAACATTGAACCAGTATCTGAACCAATATCTGAATCATTCCTGGTGTAAAACTATCGGAATTACAGCTTCCATATTAATTATTGTGCAGTAAAGTAGGACGTAAATTATGAACTTGTTTTATTTTCTTATTATTATTCTGCGTTGCCATCACTCCCATTTTTCTCTTAAGGGAGCTTCTGTTCTGAGGATGCTGTCTGATTTCCTGACTGAAGAAGTCTTCAAAACTGGCCTCAGCGTAAGACATATATGTATATACAAATTTATTTACTGGATTGTGGTTTCATAACATGATATTTAAAAGTGTTCAGCTAACATATTTCTTTGAAAACCAACAAGTAAAAAAAATAAAAAACTTAATTACTGCAAGTGTGTGACTGTTACCATCCTGTTGATTAATCTCTACGACAACATAACAAATATCATTGAGTTACAAAAGTATTAAAAGTATAATAGTATTATAAAATACTGTGATATTGGCTCCAACTCCCCCGTGACCCTCTCTAGAGTGTCAAACTCATTTTCACCCCGGGCCACATCAGCATTATGGTTGCCCTCAAAGGGCCGGTTGTAACTGTAAGACTGTATAAATGTAACTAGGCTACTCCTTAACATAAAACCGCTTTAGTTAAACGCCGACATGGAAACACAGCAATCTAGCGGCAGGATGCCATCATTTCACGTGTCACAAAATCGACATGCATTGTGGGAGATTTAGTTTATGGTCACTGTGCGCTTTAAAGCAGCATAGTCTTTTATTTTAAGACAAACATATGCCTTTTAAGCTCTCGCAGGCCTTAATAATTAAAAAATTTATAAAATAAATACTTATAATAAAATAAAAAATAAAATAAAACATCTCGCGGGCCACATAAAATGACGTGGCGGGCCGCATTTGGGCCGCGGGCCTTGAGTTTGACACCCGTACTTTAGCCCATACACCTGAACCAGGTCAGTTATAAAGGTGGTGTTTTCACACAACCTTTAACGGCTTCTGATACGCGCAGATGTAGATGACAATCTTTTTGCCGTACAACTAAACTTGACTTAAAGGTGGGGTAGCCAAGATTTTTTTTGGTAATATTTGGTGAAATTCTCTTCACATTTCGACAGCTAGCAATAAACCAACTACTCTGGGAAAAACTCCGATATCTGTGACTGTCCCAGGACAGATTTTCAGGGACTTTTGTTTTTCACCGCTCCTGGTAGCCAACATCCAATGAGGGCAGCTCTCAGCCAGGAGGCGGGTTACCTGCCTATCAAAACGAGAGGCAGACTCAGACATTGCTGTGCAGACTGGGCACAGCAATGTTGAATCGAAGAGGAGGGGGTGTGTTTTTCGCCACTGTAGACATTCAAAATCTTTATTCTTACGCCCAGATTCGCGCCCGAATCTTGCCTACCGCAGCTTTAACTGCCTTTGTGGTGAGAATGTCTCTTGTGTTTTTCTTGGACTATAGTAAGTATACTAGGACTACCAAGGCTGTCGACATCCTCACCAACCGATCCAGCCTGAGACCGTGCCTTCCACCTGCTATTAGCTTTGTTAACCTATCACTGGCTTTAAGTAGTAAAGCTCAGTAGTTAATGTATTTATTGTTATCATTTTGTCAACGCCATTAAATTTTCACAGGCTTATATATATATATATATATATATATATACAGTATATAATCCTGATTGTATGT